>PVLC010007760.1:17387-61831 GCA_004027655.1 Graphiurus murinus | reverse complement strand
TTTTTTTTTTTTTTTTTTTTTGCGGTACTGGGAATTGAACTCAGGGGCATTCTACCTCCGAGCTACACCCCCAGCCCTATTTTTATTCTTTATTTTGAAACAGGGTCTCACTAAGTTGCGAGTGCCTCACTAGGTAGCTGAGGCTGGCCGCGAACCCGGATCCTCCGGTCTCAGCCTCCCGAATGCTGGGATTACAAGCTTGCGCCACCACGGCCGGCTTATTGGAGTGTAAATTTTTTAAAATAGTTATTGATGATCCTCTGGATTTCCCACTGTCTATGGTGATGTCTCCTTTTTTATTTCTTATTTTAGTAATTTGAGTCAAATCAAAACATGTAATTTACCACATAAATAATCAATACATGTAATTCATCACATAAATAATCATATAACAGATTCTCTTGTTCTTTTGGTTACTTTGACAAAGGGTTTATCAATCCTGTTTATCGTTTCCAAATACCAGCTTTGTGCCGGGCGTGGTGGTGCACGCTTGTAACCCCAGCATTCGGGAGGCTGACATTGGAAGATCCGGGTTCGTGGCCAGCCTCAGCTACCTAGTGAGGCACTCCGAAACTTAGTGAGACCCGGTTTCAAACTAAAGAATAAAAAATAGGGCTGAGGGTATAGCTCGGAGGTAGAATGCCCCTGAGTTCAATCCCTAGTACCGCAAAAATAAATAAATAAATAAATAAATAAACAAATAAATAAATAAATAAGTAAATAACAAAATACCAGCTTTTTTCTTTTGTTGATCTTTTGTATCTTTTTGTTTTCTATTTCATTGACTTCTGTTCTGATTTTAATTATTTTATGCCTTCTACTGGCTTTTTTCTTTTTCTTTTTCTTTTTCTTTAGTACTGGGGATTGAACCCAGGGGCATTCTACCTCCAAGCTACATCCCCAGCCCTATTTTTTATTCTTTATTTTGAAACAGGGCCTCACTAAGTTGTGGAGGGCCTCATTAAGTAGCTGAGGCAAGGCTCAAACCTGTGATCCTCCTGTCTCAGCTTTCCAAGAACTTGGATTACAAGTGTGCACCACCTTGCCTGGCTTTGTTTGTTTGTTTGTTCTTTTAATGTGAGCACTGCTATAAATTAGCTGGGAGGTATAATGACTCTGGGTTCAATTCCCAGTAACACACACACACACACACACACACACACACACACACACACACAATTAAATATTCCTTTTTAAACCATCTTCAGCTGAGCATGGTGGTCCACACCTGTAATCCAAGTAGTTGGGAGACTGAGCCAGGTGGATAACAGGTTTGAAGCCAGTCTTGGAAATTTAGTGAGGCTCTCAGCAGCTTTGTGAGACCCTGTTTCCAAATAAAAAATAAAAAATATGGCTGGGGGTAGCTCAAACGTAGAATGCTCCTAGGCTGCACCCCCAGCAACACACACACACACAAACACTGCCTGCACAGTGACATAGTTTTTTGTATTTTTGGGGGGGGGGTACTGGGAATTGAACCCAGGGGCATTCCACTTCTGAGCTACACCCCCAGTCCTATTTTTTATTCTTTATTTTGAAACATGGCCTCACTAAGTTGCAGAGGGCCTTACTAAGTAGCTGAGGCTGGCCGAGAACCCGGATCCTCCTGTCTCAGCCTCCCAAGTACTGGGATTATAAGTGAGCACCACCATGCCCGGCTTAGTTTTTTGTATGTTGTGTCTGCATTTTCATTTAATTCTAGGAATATTTTTATTCTCACCTTATTTCTCATTCAAAAGTGTATCATTCAATCTCCATGTATTTATGTAATTCCTTTGGGTCTTCCCGTTGTTGATTTCTACTTTCATCCCATTGTGATCTGAAAAGATGCAAGGAATTATATTACTTTTTTTTTTTTTTTTTTGCGGTACTAGGGATTGAACTCAGGGGCATTCTACCTCCGAGCTACACCCCAGCCCTATTTTTTATTCTTTATTTTGAAACCGAGTCTCACTAAGTTGCAGAGTGCCTCACTAGGTAGCTGAGGCTGGCCGCGAACCCGGATCCTCCGGTCTCAGCCTCCCGAATGCTGGGATTACAAGCGTGTGCCACCACGCCCGGCTATATTACATTTTTAAAAATTCGCTTGTACTTGCTTTGTGGCCATGAATATGGTCTATTTTTGAAAAGCTTTCATGAGCAGCTAAGAAGAATGTATATTCAGCTATTGTTAAGTACATTTGGTTTACGGTGTTCTTTAGGTTTAAGAGTCTTTACTGATCTTTTGTCTGAAAGATTGATCTAATGGTGTGAGAGGTGTGTTGAAGTCTTCCAATAGTATTGTGTTAGGGTCTATCTGAGTCTTAATATCCCAAAAATTTGTTTTATTAAAGTGAGTGTGCCCAGGAGAGTAACCTTATGTATGTAAGCAATGTGGGAAGGTCTACTATGGTCCCAAACCTCTCTGAAGACATGAAAGGAGTCACATTAGAGAGAAACCCTATGTATGTAAGCAATGTGGGAAAAGCTTTAGTTCTTCTAGTTTCCTTTGGATGCATGAGCAAATTCATTCTGGTGAGAAGTGCTATGTATGTAAGCAATGTGGGAAAGCCTACTGTTATCCTATGTCTCTCCAAAGTAATGAAAAGAGTCACATTGGAGAGTAACCCTATATATGTAAGCAAAGTGAGAAAGCCTACTGTTATTCTATGTATCTCAGAGAACATGAAAGGAGTCACACTGGAGAGGAACCCTATGTATGTAAGCAATGTTGAAAAACCTACAATAATCCTATGTTTCTACGAAGTCCTGAAAGGAGTCACATTGGAGAGGAACCTATGTATGTGAGCAATGTGGAAAGCTTACTGTTAATCCTATGTTTCTCAGAGAATATGAAACGTACACTCAAGAGAAACCCTATGTACGTAAGCAATGTGGAAAAGACTTTATTTCTTTGCATAAGAGTGAGAAACATGAAAGAACTCATATTGGAGAAAAACCTTATGTATGTAATCAATGTGGGAAAGCCCACTATGATCCTCTGTCTCTCAGAAGATATGCAAGGAGTCACACTGGAGAGAAACCCTATGTATATAAACAATGTGGGAAATCCTTTAGTTGTTCCAGTTACTTTTAGATACATGAAAGGTCTCATACTGGAGGAAACCTTATGTAAGTAAAGAATGTGGTAAAGCCCATTATTATACTAAATCACTCAGAAAAATTCACACTGGAGAGAACCCTTACATATGTAAGCAATGTGGAAAAGCCTTTAGGTCTTCTAGTGACCTTAAGAGGCATAAACAAATTCACTCTGCTGAGAATGTATGTAAGCAATGTGGAAAAGCCTTCAGGTCTTCCAGAGAACTTAAGAGGCATGAAGAAATTCACTCTGCTGAGAAGCTGTATGTATGTAAGCAATGTGGGAAGGCCTTCGAGCTATACAGATTCTTTTACAGACATAAAAGAACTCACAGAGGAGAATAACCCCAAACATACACTTTGGGAAGGCTTCACTATAACAGAAGAATGCATAGTTGAGAGTGTGTCTATCAATGTAATGCCTGGGGGAATGTCTTTTAGCCTAGGAATGTTTGCCTGGAAATTACATTTTTTTGGTGGCATAATATATTTTATTTATTTATTTATTTTTATTAATTGGTGCATTGTAATCATACATCTTTGTTAGGTACAAGCCGATAAAGGCATATATGCACACATTTCTCATTTAACCCTTTCCCCAATTCCCACCCCACTCCCTCGCCCTCCCTCCTCAAGTTCAGTTTAGTGATTGACTTTGATATATTTATGAAAGTACATCCTGTGCATTAGGGTGTCCCCCCCGCCGTCCATCCCCTTCGGTTAAGTCAACTTCTTTGCTTATCGAGGGTCTCTCCTTTTTCATCTGGAGTCCCTCTTATGCCCCATCTTCTCCCTAGCATCCACATATTAGGGAGAACATATGCTTTTTTACTCTTTGTGACTGACTAATCTCACTTAACATAATGTTTTCCAGTTGCATCCATTTCCCTGCAAATAACATGATTTTTTTCTTCTTTATGGCTGAGTAAAATTCCATTGTATACATATCCCATAGTTTTGTAATTCATTCATCTGTCGATGACATTTTCTTTTTTTTTTTTTTGGTCCTGGAGATTGAACTCAGGGGCATTCTACCTCTGAGCTATACCCCCAGCCTTGTTTTTTAATTCTTTATTTTGAAACAGGGTCTCACTAAGTTTCGGAGTGTCTCACTAGGTAGCTGAGGCTGGCTACGAACTCAGATCCTCCGGTCTCAGCCTCCCAAATGCTAGAATTACAAGCATTCGCCACCACACCCAGCTGGAAGCCACTTTAAAACCAGATCCCTATCAATGCAGAGTGTGTGTGCTGTCTGAATTTAATCAAACTGGAGATATGACCATGCATTATTTGTTCTTGTATCATTCAGATCCCCACCCCAAAACTGGGCATATAATGAGGGTTCCATAAAGGTTTGGATGACTGAATTAATGAATATGCATTAAGTGTGGTAACACATAGCGGGGACCTGCAGTCCAGTGTTTTAGAGAAGAACCATAATATGTGTGTGTGTGTGTGTGTGTGTGTGTGTGTGTGTGTGTGTGTGTTACTGGGGATTCAACCCAGGAGCATTGGACCTCTGTGCTACACCCCCAGCCCTTTTATTTTTTGTTTTGAAACAGGGTCTCAGCCAGGCGTGGTATGCCCACCTGTAATCTCAGAACTTGGGAGGCTGAGACAAGAGGACTGCTTTTGAGGACAGCTTCAGCAAGTAGTGAGACGCTCATCAACCTAACTAGCAAGATCCTGTTTTCAAATAAAAAGAAAATAGGGCTGGGGGTGTAACTCAGAGATAAAATGCTGCTGGGTTCAATCCTCAGTAACACACACACACACACACACACACACACACACACACACACACACACAGGGTCTGGAATCTGTGATCTTCCTTTCTCAGCCTCCCAAGTACTGGCATTACTGACATGAACCACTATGCCTGGTTTATTTTTTATTTCTTTTGTGTGGTACTGGGGATTGAACCCAAAGTCATTCTACCTTTGAGCTACCCCCCAGCCTTATTTTATTTCATATTTGGAAACAGGGTCTAGCTAGGTTGATGAGAGTCTATTTTCTGAGGCTGTTGTGGAACCTCCTGTCTCAGCCTCCCACATATAGGGATTACAGGCGTGCACTACCACACCTGGCTTTTATTTTTTATTTTGAAACAGGTTCTCACTAATTTGCTGAGGCTGGCCTCAAACCTGTGATCCTCCTGTTTCAGTCTCACAGGCATGCCACCGCCCCCACATATCATTCATTTAGACAGTGGATTTTACCTTGAAGATACTTTATTTTCTTTCTTCGTCGTGTGTGTGTGTGTGTGTGTGTGTGAGAGAGAGAGAGAGAGAGAGAGAGAGAGAGAGAGAGAGACCGACCGACCCAGGGGCAGTCTACCTCCAACCTACACCCTCAGCTGTTATTTTTTATTTTTGAAACAGTCTTGTTAAGTTGCCAAGGCTCCCCTTGAGCCTGAGATTCTCCTGTCTCAGCCTCTCAAGGACTGGGACTACAGGCTTCTTTTGTTTTTAAGCAGAACCAATTTAGGGGAGAGATTGGTTCCACCAATCTCTTAGCTGAGGTAGAAATTGGAAAGTTGCTGCTGAGAGAACGCCAAGGCTATCTACTTTGACACCTTGAACTCCTTGGGTTTACTAGGAAGGCAAATTAGACTCAGGGATGATGGAGTGGTGGTGACTTAACATTTCTTAAGCGTGCCTGACCCTTTGTTAAGTCCTTTTGTATTTTTACTTATTTATTTTGGGGTATTGGGAATTGAACCCAGAGGTGTTCTACCTTTGATCTACTGTCAGCAGCCCCGCCCCCTTTTTTTGAAATAGCGTCTCCCTAAGTTGCTGAGGCTGTCCTCGAGTCTGTGATCCTCCCGTCTCAGCCTCCAAGTACTGGGATTAAAGGGCGAGCCACCACCCCCAGAACTTGGCCAGATCCAAGTTCTGTACGTGTAGAATTTCCCTGCATACAAAGAGCCCCAGAAGACAAGGTGACAGAGCGACTCCAGCCTCTTCTCGCTAATCCGGGCTCACTTCACTCTCTCCGGGGAAGTAGTCAGTATTTCCGTCCACAATGCTGCTCAGAAACGCGGGGACCCCTTCCTAGACAGGGAATCCCGGGAGCGCGCCGAGCCGGTCCCCAGCCCCGGCAGCCCTGCAGACCACCCGGCGCCCACCTCGGGCCCCTCGCCGGCTCCTCCTGCCCCGCCCGGCCGAGCGCAGGGCGCGAGCGCAGGCGCGGGGCGGGGCCCACGACGGGCGGCGTAGACAAAGGCGGGCGCGCGCACGTCCTCACGCACGCCTCGGCGGCGCGGACCAGGCGGGAGCGGCGCGCGCAGGGCTGGGGCCCGGAACCTCGCGGTCGGTGAGTGGGGCGAGCGGCCGCTTCCCCGGGGCTCTGGGGGCGGGCGGGTGCGGGCGGCCCTGCGGGACACCGCTGGACTGCGGACGCCGTCGGCCTCTCAGCACCGAGCCGCGGCCTGGCTTCGCGGCTGACCACCCGGGGCCCGCCCGCGCTGGCCACGCTGCGCCAGGTCCCGGTGTCCGCTCGCCGGCCGGGCGCGGCCTGGCGGGGAGAAGGGCGGCGAGGGCGGGTCACGTGGCCGCGCGGGCGAGGGCGGGTCACGTGGCCGCGCGGGCGGGCTCCCGCCTCGGCCCTCGGCTCCCGGATGTGCGGTCCTCTCCCGAGGAGCGTCCTCCTCCTTCCCTGGGGCTCTCGCTGCCCGAGCCCCCGCCTTTGCGCGTCGAGCCCACGCCCTCGGCGTCCTCCACCCCAGGATCTTGCCAGTCCCACGTAGGCTTCCACACGGGCAGTTGAGGAGTGAGGGAAAACGGAGCAGGGCTGTGGGAGTCAGCCCATCCCGTGCTAGTGTCAGCGCCGGGCGCCTCCAGGTTCTCCTCTTCAGTGTTCTGGTCGATAGCCTGGAAGTCATTTGAAGAATTTTCTCTTTCGTTTTCCTTAATTTTGTCTGAACTTGAAGAACCTCTGCTTAGTTGCATGTCCTGGAGAGTCTGTCTCAACCCAAGGAAAATGTGTGTGAAAAGTAATTGCACTTAAGCAGAAGATGATATGGACAGTCTTGGAATACTGCCCATCAGGTATTTTCTCTTTATTTGAAGTATTTTTCTTTTTTTTTTTTTGGTGGTACTAGGGATTAAACCCAGAGTCATTATGCCTTTGAGCTATATCCCCAGCTATTTTTTAATTTATTTTTATTTAGAAACGGGGCCCTGCCAAGTTACTGCATGTAGGCCTGGAACCTGCTATTCTTGCCTCCCAAGTACTGGAAGTACAGCAATTTTTTAAAATTTTTATTTATTATTTATTTTGTGGTATTAGGCATTGAACCCAGGGTCATTCTCCTGAGCTACCCCCCCCCCGCCGTATTTTTTTTTTTTTCTCTTTATTTTGAAACAGAGTCTCACTAAATTGCAGAGGGCTGCGAACCTGCAATCCTCCTGTCTCAGCCTCCCAACTACTGGGATTACAAGTGTGCAGTACCACGCCCGGCTCCAGCCCTATTTTATTTTTTATTTGGAAACAGGGCCTCATTAAGTTGCTGAGGCTGGCCACAAATTTACAGTCCTCCTGTCTCAGCCTCCCAAGCACTGGGATTACACGTGCACCACCACACCTGGCTCAATTTATTTTTTTCCAAGCTTTGTTTTTGGAGAAATTCAGACACACAAAAATAGAACAGTGAACCAACAGGTACCAATCGTCTGGCCTCAACAAATCACCTATGGCAAATCGTGTCCCAGCAACATCTCCATCCATTTCCCCTTCCATATGTCCCAGGGAGAAATTCCTGATGGAAGATGAGCCCATATTTATCAAAAGTAGCTTCAAGCCAGATGTGGTGGACGTCTGTAATCCCAGTACTTAGGAAGTTGAGACCAGGGGCTCTCAAGTTTGAGACCAGCCTCAGCAACCTTGAAACCTTGTTTCAAGATAAAATAGAGCTGGGGGTGTAGCTCAGAGGTATATATACGCCCCTGGGTTCAATCCTAGTACCACACACACACACACACACACACACACACACAAAGTAGCTTCAGATTCAAAATAAAAATCTTGCTATCATCTAAAGTCATAATGTATTTTATTGGAGCACAGTTCATTATTGTAAGTTTAGCTAAGAAGCACATAAGAGTTGGAGAAAAACTTGCAAAGGGTATTTGATTAAGCTGCTAGAGTACTGGTTAAAAAGTATTTCTTATCTGAATAAAAACTTCCAGATCTTGTCTACCTTCAAGGTCCAAAGAGGTTCAGTGGCTTTTCCAGACCCATAGGTAGTAAGAGGCCCAACTGAGCCTGGGAACAACTCCAGTTCTGCATCTAGTCTTCTTTCTACCATAATGCTTGCCTTTAGGTTGTTTCTGGTAGGGAAGAAATGAGTAGAAGAGCTATGGCTGAAAACTCTTATTCATGAAGGCTTTGGATGGGTAAATTCCAGAAGAGTAAAACCTGGAAATATGCTTTAAATTATTTCTTAAAATAAATTTGGGGCAAATGAATAATATACATGAACTTTTCCACCAATTTTTAGAATAATGAAACTGGGGCATATGCCTTAAATTATTTAAAAATTTTTTGGAAGAACAAATGAGATTGTGAGTGTGTGTGTGTGTGTGTGTGTGTGTGTGTGTGTGTCGGGTTTGAACTCCGGGACATTCTATCTCTGAGCTATACCCCCAGCCCTATTTTATTTTTTATTTTAAAACACTCTCACCAAGTTGCAGGAGACCTTGCTAAGTTGCTGAGACTGGCTACAAATTTGCCATCCTCCTGTCTCAGCCTCTCAAGTAATGGGATTACAGGTGTGCACCACCATGCCAGCTCAAATGAGAATTTCTAGTCATAGTTTTTAGGAGTCCTGGGGGATATCCTGACCTTAAAAATGGGATACCAATTTGCAAATAAGTGCAACCTATAAAAGACATAGATAACATTCACAGCTATTTAGAGTTACTAAGAGAAACTAGAATGATTTGGGAGTGCACCCTTGGTATTTTATTTTTCATAACTGAGTGAACAATAACATCTTCCCAAAATTCTGTTTAAGAGATAAGGATCTGGACTGAACAGATCGTGGGTTAGGCTTTTTTACAAAACCATAAGTACTGGGCTAGGTGGTGCATGCCTATAATCCCAGTACTTGGGAGGCTGAGACTGGGAGAATTGCAGATTTGAGGCTGACCTTAGCACTTTAAGAATACCTTGTTTCTGTTTGTTTTTGGTATAGGGATTGAATGCAGGAACATTCTACCTCCGAGCTATATCCCCAGCCTTTTTTACCTTTTTATTTTGAAAGGGGGTCTCTGTTTCTAAGGGTCACACTAGCAACTTAACCTCTTATTTGCTGAGGCTGTCCTTGAATCCAAGATCCTCCTGTCTCAACTTCCCAAGTACTGAAATTACAGGCATATGCCACCATGCCCGGTGAGACCCTGTTTCACAATAAAAAATAAAATCAGGTTGGAGGTTTAGCCCAGAGGTAGGACCACTGCCCCCTCCCCGCCCCTGTTCAAGTCCCAGTACCCCAGACATACCATAAATAAAACACTTGCACATGCCACACAGTGACTGCTTGTTGCCTTTCTTAGGACACTCTTTATTTTGCCTTGTATAATAGTTGGTGTGTTTGGATCAAGCCTCCTATTAGACTGCACTCAAACTCTATAGTACTAGAAAAATGCTTTGTCATAAGTAGGAGCATAATACAGTTTTGTTGATTTTTTTTTTTTTGGCTGGGTGCTGGGGATGGAACCCAGGGCCTCTAGCATTCTGCCACTGAGCTGCACCCCTAGCCTTTGTTGAGATATTTTAAATTTAAAAAACAAAGCTGGCAAGGAAATATGAATCAGGGAAGGCAAATTACCTATTGAAGCTCACATAGCCCACATACAGCAGTGCCTAGAACCAGTGACACTTGCCAATACCAAAAAAGGAGTCACTTAGATCCTAATAAAATGAAGTAGAAAACCAGAAGAAGGGGCTGTCACCCACACAATCCCATGATAAAAAAACTATCACAAGGACTCTGAAAATTCCAACTTTGCTCAAATAGTAATGCAAGGATGTTTACCAAGCAGTTGCCTATTCAACCTTGGGCTGTTATTGATTCCTGGAGCCAAGGATTATTATTTTAAAACAACTTATGTAATCGACCCTGTTTGCCTTTAAAAACCTTTGTCTTCCTTTAACTGCCCGAATATGCCTTTGATCTGTCATGGCACATATATTCTAGATGGCAATCTGCTGCTCATTCTCAAAATCATTAAATTTTTGTTATCTAAGTTTGACAAACCTTTTAGAAAGAGTCCTAATTCTACTTCTATGTTCTTTCTACTATACCGCCATCTTCATACCTCAGAGGAATCAGGAGGGGAAAAAATATCTATATATATTTTTCTCTTTCTCTTTGGAAGTATATTATTTGTGGTGCTGGGGATCAAACCCAAGGCTTCACATATGCTAAACAAGCATTCATCTTGAGCTACACCCCCGTACCCGTTTTTAAAAATTTTGTTTTGAAATCCTGGTGCAGTGGTGCACGCCTCTGATCCCAGTACTTGGGAGGCCGAGACAGGAGAATTGCAGGTTCACAGCCAGCCTCAGCAACTTAGTGAGACCCTATATCAAAATAAAAAATAAATAGGGCTGAGGTATAGATGAGAGGTAGAATGCCCCTGGGTTCAATCCCCAGTACCACAACAAACATTTTTATTTTGAGACAGGGTCTCTAAATTGCCCAGGCTGGCTTTAAACGTATAATCCTGCTGCCACCTCCCTCCTGAGTAGCTGGGGTTAAGGCATGTAGCACTATGCGCAGCTTCCTTTAAAAATGTTTTGATCCGTACTGACTACAAATATGGCACGTGTGTAACTTAAAATTTTGTAGTAGCTCCTTTTTTTAAGTGCTTGCATAGCATAAAAACCAGCATTCTAATGGCTTGATTTAATCATTCCACTTTGTGTGTGCGTATAAATACATATCAAAACATCACATTGATTCTTTTTTTTTTTTTTTTTTTGTGGTACTGGGGATTGAACTCAGGGGCATTCTACCTGCGAGCTATACCCCCAGCCCTATTTTTTATTCTTTATTTTATTTTTTGCGGTACTAGGGATTGAACTCAGGGGCATTCTACCTCCGAGCTATACCCCCAGCCCTATTTTTTATTCTTTTATTTTGAAACAGGGTCTCACTAAGTTGCGGAGTGGAGTGCCTCACTAGATAGCTGAGGCCAGCCGCGAACCCGGATCCTCCAGTCTCAGCCTCCCGAATGCTGGGATTACAAGCGTGCGCCACCACACCCGGCTTTATTCTTTATTTTGAAACAGGGTCTCACTAAGTTGCGGAGTGCCTCACTTAGATAGCTGAGGCTGGCTGTGAACCCAGCTCCTCCGATCTCAGCCGATCTCAGCTTTTTATCTTTATTTTGAGACAAGTTCTTGATAAGTTGCCCAGGCTGGGCTTAAACTTGTGATACTTCTGCTTCAGCCTTTCATATCTCTGGGATTGCATGGGTTAGCCACCTGGCCAGGCTCAATTAAGAATTTTAAAAACTTAAATATCTCTTTTTCAGTGGTGCTGGGGATTGAACCTGAACTTCAGGCATTTTGGTTAAGTCGTCTGAAATGGAGCTATACTTCTAGCCCATAAGAGAACTTTGTAAAATTAGGTAAACAGGTGAAAACTACTTTAATAATATATTTTACTTAACCTAATTTATCCAGAGTATCACTTCAGTGTGTAATATGAAGTTATTAATAAGCTTTAGATGGTTTGGGGATTGAATCCAGAGGCAGCCTCTGATCTACACCCCCAGTGTTTTTATTTTTTCTTATTTTGAGACAAGGTCTCGATAAGTTACTGAGACTGTCTTGCTATCCTCCTGTCTGAGCCTCCCAATCACTAGAATTACAGGCATTGGAATTAAACTAAAATGCCCAGCTATTTTACTTTGAAACAGGTTCTTACTCAGTTGCTGAGGGTCACACTAAACTGCTGAGGCTAGCCTTGAACCTGCAGTTCTCCTGTGTCAGCCTCCCTAATGAGATTTATTTTGTGTGTGTGGTACTGGGGATTGAACACAGGGGCATTCTACCTCTGAGTTACACCCCAGCCCTATTTTATTTTATTTTATTTTATTTTTTCGAAACTGGGTTCCACTAAGTTGCAGAGGGCTTCACTAAATTGTAAAGCTTGATCTCAAACTGGTGGTCCTCCTGTCTCAGCCTCCCAAGTACTGGGATTACAGATGTGTGCCACCATGCCTGACTTTAATGAGATCTACATGAAATTTTTCATAGTCATTGAACTCCCAAGTATTTTATGTTTATAGCCTATTTCTAGTGCTCCATGGTTACATGTGTTAATGACTATGCTGATGGGCTGCACAGAATCAGTCATAGGACCATAAAATGGAGTATTTTATTTTGCTTAGTAACATTCAGTTCTGAGGTTAGAGTTTGTTGTTGTGACCATTGTTATTGTTATTATTTCATTTTAGTGGTTTTCTTTGCACAACTATATCCTCTTTCAAGGCAAAGAATAAAATAGGGCTGTATCTCAAAAAAAAAAAATAAAAAAAGAAAGAAAAGAAAAGGTACTTCACATCACTATTCATTAGGGAGGTGCAGGTTAGATTATTAGATCCCACTGTACATCCATTAGTGTGTCTGAAGTTAGAAAAACTGGTCATATCAAGTGCTGGGAGGATGTAGAGCAGTTGGGACTTTCCTGTATTGCTGGTGGGAATACAAAATGGTACAACCAGTTTAGAACTGTTTGGCAGTTATACAAAAAGCAAAACATACACCTACCTTAGGATTGATCATTCCACTCCTAGATATTTACCCAAGAGAAATGAAAGTACCCATAAAAGACTTATAGAATGCAGCTTTATTTGTAATAGTTCCAAACTGGAATACCCCAAATATCCTTCAGTAGATAAGCAGATAAATTGTGGTGTATTCACATAAGGGAATACTACTCAGCAGTAAGAAGGAGTGAGCTGTTGACACATGCAGCAACATCAATGAATGACTCTCAAAACAATTATACTTGCTGGTGTAGTAGCGCACACCTATAATCCCAGTACTTGGGAGGGGGAGACAGGAAGATTGCAGTTTAAAAACCAGCTTCAACAACTAGACCTATTTTTTTTATGGTACTGGAGATTGAACCCAGGAGACATTCTACCTCTGAGCTACACCCCGAATCCTATTTTTTATTCTTTATTTTGAAACAGGGTCTCACTAAGTTTCAGGGGGCCTCACTAAGTAGCTGAGGCTGCCCACAAACCTGCGATCCTTCTGTCTCAGCCTCCCAAGTACTGGGATTACAAGCATACGCCACCACGCCCGGCTAGATGCTATTTCAAAATAAAAAATAAAATAGGGCTGGGGGTGTAGTTCAGTGGGAGGATGCCCTTGGGTTCAATATCCAGTACTGCCAAAAAAAATACACACACACACACACACACACACACACACACACATTCTGAATGGAATAAACCAAAAAGATTTTATTTTATTTTTTAAGAGAAAGGCCAGGCATGGTGGTGTATGCCTGTAATCTCAGTACTTGGGATGCTGAGACAAGAGGATTGCAGGTTCACAGCCAGCCTCTTAGGGAGACCCTCAGCAACTTAGCAAGACTCTGTTTCAAAATAAAAAGGTCTAGGGGAGTGTAACTCAGCAGTAGAATGCCCCTGAGCTCAATCCCTAGCACCAACAAATTTTAAAAATTAAAGGCTAGGAAGCTGCTTCTAAATACAAATATAGCACAAATGTAAAGGCACCATTTTTGAAATGGAGCTAGCAAAGCAGTGTTGAGGTTGGGTCTTGAAGCCCCAGCAAAACAAGTTGTCCTTTCTTAAACTGATGGTGCTGAATATCAAAAGACCCTTGTCTTTTTCCCCCCAGCATCAAGATAGTGTTATATTGTTTGAAGTGAACTTGGTGTTCTATGTTATTATCCAGTGAGGTCAGAATGACCTTAGATAAGACCAAGACCCTGAAGCCAACTACAGTCTGTCTTTTTCCTAGTGAGTGGAGTCATCCTTTGTCCTGTTATCGTGGCTGTGTCTTGAATACTTACTTTATCCAGGATTGATGTCAACTGTGTGTGTGTGTATTCATAATTTTTTAGTTCTTCAGGTTCGCTTCAACCTAACAGCTCAAGTGCTGCTCCATCTTTTTGAAACCATACATTTTTCCTACTGAGCCAGCAGCATGCTGTTCAGGCAAATTTCCTTTATTTCACTACTTCAGATACACTTGACATCGTCATTCATCCCAGCACACATTTCCTTTGTGTCTGGATGTGTGCATTTGTTTACATCATGTTTGTGTCCCATCAGAAAAGGAGCATTTGAGGGGTCTGTATTGTGATAGACAACTCGGAAAAATGAATGTCTTTTCTCTGAAGTATAGCTCTCCCCAAAGCAGATAAATCAGCGCGGAGCAGAAAGGACCACTAGACTGGAGGGGGCACTCCTGATCTGAGTTGCACTCCTGCTGCCTTTACTAGCCAAGTTCTGTAACTTGTCTCAGGCATTTATACCTTCCAAGACTCAGTTATTTGAGCCATAAAAATGAAGAGGTTGGACTAGAATTGTCAGTGATCAACTAATAATGATGCAGTTTATCATTTATTATAAAGCCTCAGATTTATAGCTATACATTCTTTTATCAAGCAACTGTGCTGAATGCTACACTGATAGCTTGATCTGCGTTACCATGTTCAGACTTTTCATCCCTGCCATGGAATACTGTTATTCCCATCTTACAGATAAGAAAACTGAAGCGGGGAAAGTTATTTTCCTGAGATCATGGAACTACAAAGTAATAGAGCCTGGTTTTGAATGTAGCTTGCCTGCTTCTCTGTATGTTTAACTCTCCTACTCTATAGCTTCCTTGATATCCACAATTTTAAGTAAAAACACATAAAAGTCTTGTTTTGGGAAGGAATTTTAAAATTCATCTGGTGCTGGGCATGGTAACGCACACCTATAATCCCAGTATTTGGGAGGCTGAGACAGGAGGCTCACAGGTTTGAGGCCAGCCTCAGCAGTTTAATGAGGCCTTCAGCAACTTAGACTCTGCTCAAAATAAAAAATAAAATGGGGCTAGAAGTGTAGTTCAGAGGTAGAACCCCTGGGTTCCACTGTAATGTATCTGCTATCCCATAGAATCCAGATATAGGTAAATGGTTCCCTAAACTATTTTTTTTTTTGGTTGCAGTACTAGGGATGGAATCCATGGCCTCATGCTAGGCAAATTCTCTACCACAGAGCTACATCCCCAGACCTAGCCTGTTCTTTTTTTTTTTTTTTTTGCGGTACTGGGGATTGAACTCAGGGGCATTCTACCTCCAAGCTACACCCCCAGCCCTATTTTTTATTCTTGCGGAGTGCCTCACTAGGTAGCTGAGGCTGGCCGCGAACCCGGATCCTCCGGTCTCAGCCTCCCGAATGCTGGGATTACAAGCGTGCGCCACCACACCCGGCTAGCCTGTTCTTTTTAAATAACTCAATCTTGGGTTTTAAAAATAGCTTTGTTGAGATACAATTCACATAATATACAATTCACCTATATAACTTATACACCTATAATTCATACAGTTCAGTGGTTTTTATTATATTTACACATATGTACAGTCATCACCACAGACAATTCTAGAACATTTTCATCACCTCAAAAAAGAACTATACCTCCCATGTCTTCTGCCCTAAGCAACCACTAATCTTTTTCTATAGATTTGCTGGTTGTATATAAATAGAATTATGTAATATGTGGTCTTTTGTGGCTGGTAACTTTCACTTAGTATAATGTTTGGAAAGTTCATCCATATTGTAGAGTGTGTCGGAACTTCATTCAATTTTATGACCAAAAAACATTCCATTGTTTGAATATGCTACACTGTTTATCCATTCATCGTTTGATGGACATTTTGGTGTTTCTGTCTTTGGGGCTGTTCTGAATAGTACTGCATTAAACATTCATGTACAACTTTTATTTGGTGCAGTTTTTATTTCTCTTGACTATATACCTAGGTGTGGAATTGCTGGATCATGTAGCAACTCTGTGTTTAGCCATCTTCCCAAGGTAGCTGCATTATGTTTTATCTACTTCCAACCAAATGTGTGTGAGTTGGATTTTTTTTCCCCCCTGGGGATCAAAGCCAGGGCCTTGCACATGCTAAGGCGTGCTCTATTGCTTAGCTACACCCCAACCCACCCCACAAGTCAGATTCTTAATATTGAAATAAAATTTGCACTCATAACTGTCCTAACACCAATTCTCTTGTCCCAGAGTGTCCAGAGCAAATCTGCTTTTTCTCGATGACAGCTCTATGGATTGGATCTACTGAGCATTCTCTAATATGGAATGACTCTTACCAGTTGTTACGGTGTTACAACACAACGTTAGATGCTCTCACAAATGTACTTCACTTTGTCTTTGTTCTCTCCTTCCTTTTAGAGAACTTGATGCATTTTACTTACTTAGGGGTATTTGTGATCAAAGACAGTTGACTGTCTTCCTTAGTTTCCACTTGTTCATTGCTGGGTTAACTGGTGATAATCCTTAATCTAGCTCTAGCTACAAATTAGAAACCTAGTCTCTTAAAAACATATCTGTATTTGTTTCTTCTAGTACATGAATCCAGATCTGCATGTGGTTTTTCTCTCATCACAAGAAGTTCTGTAGAGCAAGCCTGGCATGAGGGAGGTGCTAATTTATTTCAAGGTAGTTTGGGAGAGGGGTAGGTGTAGAGCATGGGCTAAAGAGCATGAGCTGAGCCAAAGGCACTTGTCCTAATTCCTACTCTACCACCTACCAGCTGTGTAGCCCTGGGAAATTAAGCTAGTATATTAAGTATTAGTGTTCTCCCACCCACAGAGGTTCTGATTTATGTCATCTGTGCTGAAGGTCAGGTGATTCAAATGTACATCTTGGGTGGAGAATCAGTGTAGCCAGTAGTGGTCAAAGGATGGTTCTGGCTAGGTATTTTGGGGGCCTGCACCACTCACAACCCTGCCATCCTTGCGTAGATATCTGCTCTCCTGATTCAGAATTGCTACAACAGGCTTGGTCTTGCTCATGCATTTGCACAGTGTGCCATCCTTAAAGATCCTTCAAGAGTTTGTTTTTCCTGATTTCTCCAGAGGTCTTTTTTCCCTGGTGTGCTCTGCCAGTGCTGACATGGCTCTGTTTTGCCTCCTGCTCAGGCTGCATGAGGTTTCTGGGTGAGATCTGCATGTTCTAGCCACTGTAGGGGATTCAAAACACTTTTAGGCAAGAGTGAAAGCTGAAAATAGATTTTGCATTAGTGTCATTACTTCTTGGGGAACACCATCAAGTGCTGCTCCTCCTCCTTCCTAGTGTTGGGCTTAGAATAGAAATAATAATAGTTATGTGTTTTGAGCATTTACTGCTGGGAAAGAGCTTAAGTGCTACTAAAAGAACTACATTTATTGTCTCATAATATTTTAAATTTCTATTTTATTGAGACAGTAACAAAAATTTTATTATTGGGACATAGACTTTTTTTTTTTGCGATACTGGGAATTGAACTCAGGGGCATTCTACCTCCGAGCTATACCCCCAGCCCTATTTTTTTATTCTTTATTTTGAAACCGAGTCTCACTAAGTCGTGGAGTGCCTCACTAGGTAGCTGAGGCTGGCCGCGAACCCAGATCCTCCGGTCTCAGCCTCCCAAATGCTGGGATTACAAGCGTGCGCCACCACGCCTGGCTCCTTTTTTACATTTTATTTATCTATTATTTTTGTTGTACTAGGGATTGAACCCAGGGACATTCTACCTCCAAGCTACACCCCCAGCCCTTTTTACTTTTTGTTACAAAACAGGGTCTTGCTAGGTTGTTGAGAGCCTGGCCAAGTTACTGAGGTTGTCCTTGAACCTGCAATCTTCCTGTCTCAGCCTCCCAAGTACTGGGATGACAGGTGTGCGCCATCACACCCAGCTTGCATGTAAGTTTTTATGGCAATTGCTCAATGATTCTTTGTAAAGGTTTTACCATTTTACACATCAACCAGCAGTATTCAAAGATAGTTTCTCATTCTCACCAATAAGTGATTTATTAAAAAAATTTTTTCTTGCCATGTAGTTTTAACTCATTTCTGTTTTATAGCTAACTTTTTTGGAGGTAGTGTGATACTGGGATTGAATCCAGGGGCATTCTACCTCTAAAGTACTTCCCCAGCCCTTTTTATATTTTAATTTGAAACAGAATCTCTAAGTTAATGAGAGTCTAGCTGAGTTGCTGAGACTGGCCTGGAACCTGTGATGCTCTGATTTAACCCCCAGCCCCTTTTTTTATTTTTTGTTTTTGAAACAGGGTCTCACTAAGTTGCTGAGGCTGGCCTCAAACCTTCGATCCTCCCATCTCAGCCTCCCAAGTACTGGGATTACAGGCATGCACCACTACACCTGGCTATGTTTTTGTTTTCTTTTTGGTACTGGGGATTGAACCCAGGGACATGCTACCTCTGAACTACACCCCCAGGCCTTTTTATTTTTCATTTTTAAATAGGGTCTTGATATAGTCTCCTGAGAGTGTCACTACATTGCAGGGACTGTCCTCCAACCTATGATCCTTTTCTGTCAGCCTCCCAAGTACAGGGATTCCTGGCATATGCCATCACATCCAGCTACTTTGAAGTACCTTTCTCTCTAGTCTACGGCTACCATCCTAAACATGCCTGATCTTGTCTGAAATACCTTTCTCTCTAAAACCTACTGAAAGTTTGGCACCCAGAACTGAAGATAGTCCTCTTAGTTTCTTCTGATCCTAATAAAATCATATTATTTACCATTTATTGGGCCTAATATGTGACAAACATTATACCTGATGTTTTTAAAAACACATGTCCCTGTGTGGTCTAAGCACATATTTTTAATAAAATGGCATTTTTTAAGCCTTTTGAGTTAGAATGTAGCATCTCTGTGAACATATTCTAGCAGTCTTGGTTTCCTGAGTTAGAATGTGTCACAGAGAATTAGCTGAAAAGTATTTAATCCTACAATTAGGAGTGGTAACAGTTCCTGCCACATACCTTATGACTGAATCAAAATTGGTGTGGAGACCCTTGTTTAAATTCACTTCCTTCTAAGCCAGGCACAGTGGTGGCATGCCTGTAATCCCCATTCTTGTGAGGCTAAGATAGGAGGATTGCAGGGTTGAGACTAGCCTCAGAAACTTAACGAGACCATTTTTCAGAGTAAAAAACAAAAAGAGCTGGTGGGGTAGCTCGGAGGTTTCCTATCCGTGAGTTCAATCCCCAGTACCAAAAAATCTAGTAAATAAATAAATATACTAAGTTCCCTCTAATTTTCTCCTCTAAGACAGCCTTCATTTCCTTGTGAAAAATAATGAACAACTGAAATGATGGCTGTGTGTGTGTGTGTGTGTGTGTGTGTGTGTGTGTGTGTATATATATATATGTATATATATATGTATGTATATATACATACATATATATATGTATATATATATGCTTTATTCTTGTACCTAGATGTATTTGTTCACTACTAAATATCCAACCTTTGACCTAATATCTGGCATATACCATGTACCCAGTGAATATTTGTTAAATTAGCTAGTCACTTCAAGAACTGAGGCCCAGATTTGCCTTTCAGTTGGCTGAATAGCTTAGCTGGCCTAGAGACGGTCTCTGTTGTCTTCCTAGGATGAAGCCATTTTCCAGAAAGGCTCAGAATTTGGCTTTCTGGAACATTTGAGCTGTTGGGGCAACTTTGGTCCAAATGATTCTTGTGGGTTTGGCCGAAATCCAGCTTTGGAACCTAAGAGTATAGTCAATATTCCTTTGAATTAAAGGCTTCCCTACCTCACTCTCTTCAGAGGTCAAGGTTGTGTTTACTTGAGTTAATTATTTCCTCTCCTAAAGGAACTGTTATCCAGAAATTGTGGTTTGAATGAGTTCTGATGTGGGCAGTTTTCTGATATTTCCGGTTATCAAAGTCTGTATTAAGGGGCCCATAAGACACCAAATACCTCTGGTTTTCATTAATTTTTTTTCTGCTAATCCTCCAAGATTTTTGGAAACTTGTTTGATAACCTCTGTTGTTTCCTCTACTCCTGAGAACTTATGTGAAGATTGGTGTTGGCCTGATAACTTGTTTGGCTAGTTCACTGTTCTCTGGGAGGCTGGCAGTTGTAAACAAGAACCCAGTGTGGGGCTGGACAACAAGGGGAGAGGTCACTACCTCTGCAGGAGGAAAGATCAACTGGGTCATGGGTTGACAAACTGTTTCTGTAAAGGGCCAGATAGTAAATATACTAAGCTTTACAGGTTGTGGTCTCTCTCAAATATTCTTTGTTTTTCATCTCTCCTTAAAGGTATAAAAATTGCTAGCTCACAGGCCTTATAAAACAGGCCATAGCCAGGTTTGGCCCACAGGTTGTGGTTTGCCAACTCCTGAACTAGGTCAAGAAATTTGTTGCTCCATGTGTTTAATGTTTTTGGGACATGAACCCAGAATAACCTTGAGGATTCTCAATTGACTGTGATCCAAAGAGCTGTCAAAACTTTGGCATATGGGGTCAAAGTGACCCTAGTTACAGTCATCTTGGGTGACTCAAGGTAACCTTGGCCAGTGGGACAGAGGACTCTTGCTGCATCATTCCCATGGGAACGCTGTCCAGGGGAGCAGGACACCAGGGTTGGAAGAGTGGAGCAGAGGTGCGGCCCTAAAACTGGGCAGAGACCCTGACAGGTGTGAGGAACACTGTGTCACTGGCTCCACCGCAGCAGCTTGGGGACGTGGACAGAAACCTGGCAAGCATGATGAGTTTGGCCCATTTGTAAAAGTGAAAGAGCGTGTCCGTACCTTGGATTCTGAGAAGAGCACAAGGTTCTGATAGCTGAATCCAGATATGCCTGTGTTTTTTCTCTTACCACAAGAAGTTCTCTAGAGCTAGCCTGGCATGAGGGAGGTGTTAGTTTATTCCAGGGTAGTTTGGGATAGAGGCCAGCACAGTCACTAAATAAAGATCATGGGCTGAGACAAAGGCACTTGTCCTAATTCTTACTCTACCACTTGCTAGCTGTGTGACCCTGGGAAATAATTTAATCTCCCAAGCTTCAGTGTCATCCCTCATATATGACAATAATAATAACAACTCCACCACAGGTCTCTAAAAATTAAGTGAGGATGGTATGTGTAAAATCTTAGCATGTACCGTCATGTCATAAGCACTCGGTAAATGTTAGCGACAACAATGATAATGTGAAAGTGGACGGAAATGGAAGATGTGCGGATCCAAAATAGGAACTAGTATCTGTGACTCAGTGCCACTGAAATGTGTCCCTCTGAGCATTTGATCACGGTGTGGGGAATGTGTTGGGGCAGTATAGGAGAACAGGATCTGTGGCTAACTCTCATTTCCTGATTTGGAAAATGGAAATATGTATTGACAGATGGGAGGTAACATGTTTGTGTTTATAAAACATTGGACAGTATTTAAAGTGAAGTCAGTACCTGTCCATTTGTTCAATTACTTGAACTTTTGAATGTATTGGGATATAGCCAGAAGGTGATTTGGGCGAAGCCAAAATGTTTTGCTACGGTCTTGAGTTGCAGATGACTGTTAGAGCATTTACCTAACACACAGGAAGTCCTGGGTTCAATCCTTGGAGGTTGGGTTTTTTTGCCAGAAAGACTTGATAGGATGCTTCCAAGTTCAAGACTTGCCTTGATAACGTGATTTGGAATGAGGACTGACCTTAAAATTTGAATGGTTTTGTGAGATATGTGAAATGGTTTTTTTTTTGTTTTTTGTTTTTCAGTACTGTTTTTTCTACCTCTGAGCTACATACACCCCCAGCCTTATTTTTATTCTTTTTTTTTTTTTTTTTTTTTTGCGGTACTGGAGATTGAACTCAGGGGCATTCTACTTCCGAGATATACCCTCAGCCCTATTTTTTATTCTTTATTTTGAAACCGAGTCTCACTAAGTTGCAGGTTGCCTCACTAGGTAGCAGAGACTGGCCGCGAACCCGATCCTCCGGTCTCAGCCTCCCAAATACTGGGATTACAAGCGTGCGCCACCACGCCTGGCTCTTATTTTTATTCTTTATTTTGAAACAAGGCCTCACTAAGTTGCAGAGGGTCTCACTAAGTAGCTGAGGCTGGTCTCGAACCTGCAATCCTCCTGTCTCAGTCTCCCATGTACTGGGGTTACAAGCATATACCACCACTCCCAGCTAAAATGGTTGCATTATTTTATTTCGTGGTACTAGGGATTGAAGCCAGGGACATTCTACCTATGAGGTATACCCCCAACCCTATTTTTTATTCTTTATTTTGAAACAGGGTCTCACTGAGTTTTGGAGGACCTCACTAAGTAGCTGAGACTGGCCACGAACCTGCAATCCTCCTGTCTTAGCCTCCCAAGTACTGGGATTACAAGTGTGCGGCACCATGCCTGGCTGCCTTTTTATTTTGAAACAGTCTTACTAAGCTCCTGGGGTTGTCCTCAAACTTTGGATCCTCCTGTCTCAGTTTGTCATGTACTGGGGAAATAGTTGAATTTTAAAATGAGTGACCTGGGGTGGGGGGAGTTAGTTTAGTTTCTGTGGAGGAAATATGACAATATCTTGCAAAATAAAAAATGTGTATTTCCTTTTCCCCTGCAGTTTCATTTCTAGGAATTTATCATGAAAACATACTTGCCATAGACATTTTGTGTACTAAATCACATACACACATGGTTATTCAGTCTATTATTTATAATAACAAGAGTAAAAATAGCAATGTCTAACCTTAAGAGACTGGTTACCTGTATCCTGGTACATTTTTACAATTCAAAACTACCTGCAAAGAGTACAGGAGTTCCATGAGTGCTGAGGGATTCTCTTCCAAGATATGTTAGGCTAAAAAAAACAAAAAAAAAGTCAAGCGAAGAACAGTGTGCATTGTATGCCATCAGTATTGTTGCCAGGCCCCAAGGAAAAGGAGGAGGGACAAACTTGACTTCCTTGTATAAGCAGTGACTCTCTTGGGCAGACCATGAAGCTGGTAGTACTGTCGTGTCTGTGTAGAATAATTCTGGGTAACTTGGAGACAGGTAGGAGGAAGATTTACATTTCATAGTATACCCTTTTTATCTTTTGAAATGTGCTATGATACGGATACACGTGTTCTATTAAAAAAGCTTTAGTGATCGCAGTTCCTATTGTTGGAGTTGAAAACTATATAGGACATCCTGGTTTTCCCCCCACATTTGTGTCTGCCATCTGTGGCCCTGCCTGGTTCTTTTGTCCTTGATGGCTGGAGAAGCTGGCACTAGCTGTAGGCTCACCGTAAAACAAACACACATACACACACACACACACACACACACACACCCGCTCTCGTGCACACTCGAACATTGATGTCTCTTCTTGACTTGTGGCTGACAGTGTTTTTCTTTCCACCCCCAGCTCTGGCAGCATGTGAACAACTTTTGCCAAGAACCCAGGTCACCTCTGAGAGGGAGGCCTTCAGGGAGAAGAATATTGAGAGGACACCAGTGCCAGGCGCGTCTGGAATTACGTTCACAGCAGGCAGCATGAGACGTTCAGTGCCAGCATCCGTGTCCTACCAGCGAAGGCTGAGGCTCTCCAGGTAGGAGGGTCCTGGGGGCAGCAAGCACCAGGAACCTCTGCAGAGGGAGAATGGGGCCAGAGACGAACTCTCTACAGTGAGCTTGATTTTCAGCTTATGAAGGAATTTTAAGTAAAACGATTATTTAATTTCCACATACTCACATTGAAGAGCCTTTTGTGTGAAGTGCCAGCATTCACCCCCTTCCACAGAAGCTATCAGGATTTCTTTGGCACCACAGTGAACTCTTCTTGGTACTTCTGGCAATACAGATCTGCAGGAAACATTCATCTGCTGAATGCTGTGGGGCAGGAAAAGAAGCAAGGCCTCTGGAAGCCCCAGCAGGAGAGCAGAGCCCCTCCCTTGCCGCTCAGTCGCACAGAAACCCAGCCTGGTCTCACTGGAGACACATCTTGCCACCCTCACCATAGGGTCCATCTGATCTGGAGACTTGGGGCATCTTCAGGCTGCCTCCCATGGCCCTTTTCTCCTAGGATTCTGTCCCCAAGCTGTCTCTGTAAGCATTGGATGGTGTGAACTTTGGAATGGAGTTTGTTACCCTTGGAGGACTGGCTTCCTTTCCCAGGCAGGTGTTGTTGGAAAGGACCATCTGAAGGCCGAGGTTTGTGCTTGGGGAGGGGGCACTGGCCTGGCCTGGAACCTCCACCATGTTCCTGTTGCTGCCATTTGATAGCCTGATTGTCAACCTTCTGGGCATCTCCCTGACTGTCCTCTTCACCCTCCTGCTTGTTTTCATCATAGTCCCCGCCATTTTTGGAGTCTCCTTTGGAATCCGAAAGCTCTACATGAAAACTTTGTTAAAAATCTTTGCGGTGAGTTGTACTGTGAACGGTAGGTCACTTCACAGAGGAGAGGGGAGTGTTTTTAGCAGAAGGAGTTGTTCTTACCTGGCTGCCACCTATTTCTTTGTTGGACATGGAGAAAGCTGAGAGAATGGGAAGGGCACCCAGTGTAAAAAGAATAACTAAATTTTTCTTTTCAGAAGCCTTTAGTAATCTTAGTGAGCTAAGCTGCTTGTGTGTTTGATTTGTGTTGAGCAAAGGGACCTAGTCCAGGACTCCACAGCCTGCCTGTTTTTTTCAGAGTAGGGCTTAGAATTAAAAGAATCACTGCTGAACCGGGCGCAGTGGTGCACACCTGTTTGCTTTTTAACAATTGACAAAGATAGGGAGAAATTGCTGTAATCTTAGCACTTGGGAGACAAGACAGGAAGATTACAGGTTTGAGACCAGCCCTAGCAACTTAGTGAGACCCTATTTCAAAATTTAAAAAAATAGGGCTGGGGGTATAGTTTGGAGGTAGAATGCCCTCAGGTTCAGTCCTCAGTACCCAAAAAGAAAAAAAGAATCGCCACCAGACCCTATGTCCCCTTATGTAACAGACAGTGGAGACAGTGGGGCACACAACAGCTTCCAGCATAGCCTTTCACTGATGAGCCATGTCTCTCCACACATTTATTTGTTTTTTGTTTTGGGTCCTGCGGATTGAATCCAGGGACATTCTACCTCTGAGCTACACTCCCAGACCTTTTTATTGTTTTGTTTTGAGACAAGGTCTCTTTAAGTTGTCTCTCTCAGTTGCTGAGGCTGGCCTCAAACCTATGATCTTCCTGTCTCAGCCTCCCAAGTACTAGGATTACAGGCCTGCACCACCACACTTGACCTTCACATATTTATCTGAAATTAAAACAACAACACAAAGAACAGGAAAGGACAGTGTGTTGTTTTATTTCCTGAAAGATAAGAGAAGCATAATAAATTTCTGGACATATGTTAGAACTTACCCAGTTATTCCATTGGACAGAACTGGTTGCATTATAAGGGAAACATGAAAAGTGGTATTTCTTGGTAGTTGATCTGTGCCACAAGATTTTTAATACCCAACCAAATATTTGGTAAATTAGTTGCAGTTTCTGTTTTTCAGTAGTCACCATATCTTCAGGAATTCTTTTCCATAGCTGAAACCATGTATAATTTTGAGAAATGCACGCATAATGATAAAAATACAGCATTACTTGTCATATGGTGTCTTATAGTTTTGTGTTGCTGTGTTGGGATCAAACTTAGGGCCTTTAGATTCCTTTGGTTCTTTAGAAATCTGTGGTGGACAGAATAAATATCTACATTTTATCAATGAAACTAACTTAGAAAGATTTAAGTGAAATACACGAAATGTTACATTACAGAGGCAAATATTTTTATGTATATCAAAGTTTTATCTTGCACTTAATATCAAACAACTGTGTTATTTTTTTTAACCCTTTAAAAAATCGAGGTGAAATAGACAGCATAAATTTAAAGCGAACAGTTCAGTGGTGTTCACTATATCACAGTGTTGTGTGACTACCACCTCTGACTAGTTTACGTTGTCATCACTTCAGAAACCCCTTACTCATTCAGCAGTCAGTCCCATTTCCCCCTCCTCTACCCCTTGACAACCGTGAGCCTTTGTTCTCTGCAGATTTACCTATTCTGGATATTTTGTGTAAATGAAATTATACAAAATGTGTTCTTTTGGGTCTGGCTTCTTTCAGTTACCACAAAATTTTCAAGATTCATCCACGCGGCATGTATCAGTACTTCTCATGTGTGTAATATTATGCTGTATGTCTCTGCCATGGTTTGCTTATCCATTCATCCATTGGTGATGGATACGTTTGGCTCTTGTGAATAGTGCTGATATGAACCTGTATGTACCTGTTTGTTGGAGTACCTGTTTTGAAGAATATGACTTTTGGGTGCTACTTATGATAGTGTCTGTGGTTAGACTAGAGATCAGCAGCGGGTTTTTTACCTACGAACTGACTACAAATGAAGATTTCAGGCCCGCTGTAGACCTACTGATCAGAATCTTCTTTGCTTTTTTTGTGTGTGGATAGTACTAGGCAGGTACTCTGCCACTGAGCTACATGTCCCAGCCTAGAATCTGCATTTTAACAAGATACAAATGGTTTATTTACACATTAAAAGCTGAGAAGTCATCATCCTAGTTGGTGTAACTAATGTTTATTGCACACAATTTTGTGTGTGGGGTGGAGGGTGGGGATTGAACCCAGAGGCATTCTACCTCTGAGATACACCTTCAGCACTATTTTATTTTTATTTTAGAAACAGAGTCTCAGTAGGTTTGATGTTAGTCTCACTACTTGCTGAGGCTGTCCTCAAACCTGCAGTCCTCCTGTCTCAAGACTCCCAAGTATTGGGATTATAAATGTGTGCCACCATGCTCAGTTTACAATTCATTGTTTATTTATTTATTTATTTATTTATTTATTTATTGCGGTGCTGGGGATTTAATCCAGGGGAATTTTACCTCCGAGCTACACCCCCAGTCCTGTTTTTTTTTTTTTTTTTTTTTTCGGTACTGGAGATTGAACCTAGGGACATTCTACCTCCGAGCTACACCCCCAGTCCTATTTTTTATTCTTTATTTTGAAACAGGGTCTTACTAAGTTGCAGAGGACCTCACTAAGTAGCTGAGGCTAGCTGCAAGCCTGCGATCCTCCTGTCTCAGCCTCCCAAGTACTGGGATTACAAGTGCGTGCCACCACACCCAGCTCTCTATTTTTTATTCTTTATTTTGAAATAGGGTCTCACTAAGTTGTGGAGAGCCTCACTAAGTAGCTGAAGCTGGCCTCAAACTCGGATTCCCCGGTCTCAGCCTCCCAAGTACTAGGATTACAAGCATGCACCACCATGCCTGGCTTGGTTTACAACTTATTTTAATTAACTAATTAACTAATCAGAAAATGTGATTTTTCACATATTTCAGGCCAAGAAAATCTTCAGTAGAATACAAGATCCCTATGGACAATATAACTTAGTACCCAGGTCCTTTAGCCACTGTGAAAAACATACACCAGGACAGAATTAGTAAAATAATTAAACTTTTAGGAGAAAACAAGGGAGTGATATGTGGCTTTTATTCACATCAGAGACTATTTATAGGTCCCATCCAGAAAATCATTGGTTTGGGGCATATATGTAAGTACCATATGTCTGTAACCTCAAGATTAGGAATTTAAAGCAGTAGGAGCTTGGGGTTCAGAGTGCACTGTGGGGGTCTGTCTTGTGGAACTTCATGGATTACTTCAAGTTGGCTCTGTGCTAGAGGAAGGGGTGGGCCAGAAATGACTGGTACATGCTTGCAAGGACATACGGTAGTTCTGGAAGAGTGGTCTGTTTTTACCTTCAGTTTTTGTTCTGAGTTGATCTTAATGAACAGAAAGAATTGGATGCTACTTTAACGGTGGTAGTGAAGTACAAGCTGGGTTTGGCCAAGTTGGTGTCAGGCCTTGTAAAGTACATATTGGTGTAGATGTGTGTGCATCTGAAGTACACCTGTTCTTATTTTGCTTGCTTGATATTTTCATAAAGGAATGTCTTAATCCGTTTGGGTTACTGGTTCCTGGTTCACCAACATCAACATTCTCACTGTCCTTAGGTGGTAGAAAGGATGAGTGAGCTCTCTGGCACAAAACCATTTACAAGGACTCTACTTTCATGACCGAATTACTTTCCAAAGGTCTAACCTCCAAATACCATAACATTGGGGATTAGATTTCAGCAGGAGAATTTTGGCCAGGTTTGGCCAGGCGTGGTGGTGCACGCCTGTAATTCCAGTACTTGGGAGACAGACAGGATTGTAGGTTCAAGGACAGTCTCAGCAATTCCAGGCCCTCAGTGAGACCATTTCAAAATAAAAATAAGAAGGGCTGGGAGTGTAGCTCAGAGGTAGAATGCCCCTGGGTTCAATCCCCAGTAACACACACACACACACACACACACACACACACACACACACACACGCATTTTGAGGATTGGGGGGGGGCATAAAGATTTAATCTTATGGCGAGACCTTTACTCTTTTAAGTTTCTGTACTTTTTCCTAAATCAGGATGGCATACATAATCTTGGAACTGGAAGAAGAGAAGAGATTATCTTAATTCTGTGGGGTTTTTTGCCATAAAGGGTGTCTGAGGAGGTCTCTCCAGAGGCAGAGGAGACTTCTGCTTAGATCTTGTAGGTTTTTGACACATTACAGAAAAGAATTTAAGGAAACACCAGGTTTTAGTGAAGAGGACAAGTTTTATTAGAAGTGGTAGGTGAGCAGGGCATGGTGGTGCATGCTTATAATCCTAGCACTTGGGAGGCTGAGACAGGAGGATCTCAGGTTAGCAGCCAGCCTCAACTATTTAGTGAGGACTTCTGCACTTAGTGAGACCCTCCCTGTTTCAAAATAAAGAATAAAAAATAGGGCTAAGGGTGTAGCTCAGAGGTAGAATGCCCCTGGGTTCAATCCCCAGCACCCCCCCCCCCCCCCCCAAAAAAAAAAGAGTGGTAGGTGAAGAGATGCAGAATGCCAGCTATCTCAAGACTGTCTTGCCTTCAGTGTCTCTGGTGTCTCGCCTTTGGGGTCCCAGGTTCTTCCTTTAAAGGATCCTGTGAGGGGTGGGAGTAGGAAGGTATATGGGAATGGTGAGCCTGGTGAGCTCACTTCTTTGATCTTGGATCACAAAACATTTATAGTGGTCTGGTCCTCTCCAAGATCCTCGGGTTGGCATTATCTCTAACGTTTGGAATGTGCCCACATTATAGGTTTCTTAAAATACATCTCCCATTGTTTTATCTAATCTGAAAATATATCCTGTAGGCTAACAATTATGTAAGCTTTAGTCAAAATAAAGCAATTTTCATAGATGATTGAATTTACCTAATTCTAAGATTGGTAGATTTCTCAGGAATTTGGGAGTGACAGGCCTGGAGGAAAACGGTCTAGGGGATGAGTGTGATCATGAGCTTTTAGATTTACTACAGTCTCTTTTATTTTACATCTATCTTTATTTCTCCTATTTTGCCTCAATTCTCCCTCCTAATTATACATTATAATTACCTGGAGAAACAGTTTTAAAAACTTCTTTGGGGACATTAGAGTCTGATTTAAATGGTCTGTTTGGGCATTTTTAAAAAGCTTCCCCCAAAAGTGACTGTGATGTCCATCATCAAAAGGTGTAGCCTGGTTCCCTCTTGAATGTGGGCCTAGTTAGAGGTTTGTGTCTGACATGTAGGATGTGGACACGTGAAATTAGGTAAAAAAGTGATAGAGTTTCTATCTGATTCTCTTGGAATCCAGCCACCACGATATGAGGAAGCCAGGTCACTTGATGGTGTCTCAGCTCACAATCTCTGTAAGATTCTGACAGCCTGCTTCTCATGCCCCACGAGGGAGTGAGCAAGCCTTCCAAGGGCTCCAGCCTCAGTCTTCCAGCCACCCAGCTGATGCCAAACTTGTGCTGTTATGTTAAAACACCACATAAATTATGGTGGTGTTTTAAGCCCCTGAGTTTTGGGGCAGTGTGTTATATAGCAGTAGATAACCAGACAAACTGTATTATTTGAGAATTTTAAACATTCATCTATGTCCTGCAGTTGATAACACTTTTAAATTTTTGTTTTTATATTACTGCCTTTGGCAATACCTGTTCAGATTTTTTTTTTTTTTTTTTTTGGCGGTACTGGGGATTGAACTCGGGCATTCTACCTCTGAGCTATACCCCCGGCCCTATTTTTTTATTCTTTATTTTTGAAACCGAGTCTCACTAAATTGCAGAATGCCTCACTAGGTAGCTGAGGCTGGCTTCGAACCCGGATCCTCCGGTCTCAGCCTCCCGAATGCTGGGATTATAAGCGTGCGCCACCACGCCCGGCTGCCTGTTCAGATTTTATGACTGTTACTAATATATAGATGTGGCTCAGTGGTAGAACACTTGCCTGGCGTGTGCAGGGCACTTGGTTCAGTCCCCAGTACCACATGCACACAGACACACAAAGTATGGGTGTATAATTCTGTGTCTACATTTCCTTTTGGCATTTATCAGCCACTTTCACATTTTACTAGATAATCTTCATAAAGATCATTAAGACTGGATATCTTTAGTGCTCCCAGTGCCTATATATCTATGCTTTTGACAGACCTAGCTTCACAGCTGGTTTACTTCCTTACATATGGAGGAACCAGGAGAAGATATTTGCGCATCTCCGTGGGGAGATGGAGAGGCTGTGGGTGGATCAGTGCCCGCCTGCCTTCCCCTGCTAGTGCTGAGTCACTGAAGACCATGTGGTACAGAGAGCAGCACGCTGTTTAAAGGAGTTTAGTTTTCTTAGTGTTTTGTTTCAAATGGCCTCCCCAGTGATCACGGTATTTTTTTTTTAAGTGGAATTCTTAGGAGTGGATTTTCAGCTGTGTTCAGAATGACTTGGGAAAAGGAAGAAAGCCTAGATATAAAGGAGAAAGATGAAAATAAATGACCCGGGTTCTCCTGCTTGAGGTGAACGGGATTGGTCATGTCAGGGAAGATGAGACCCTTATAATCTGATTAGTGTTCAGCCCCAAAGTAGATGTGTTGGAGAGTCCCAGACCCAGTGGTGGTAGGAAGACTGGATTTCAATGGTAGTGGGGTTGTGAATTCATTTGAAGGGTCAGGCAGCCCTTACCTTGAACACTTGGGCTTTCCTTACCAGCTCTGAAACTTTTCCTTGGTTGTTGCATTTCCAGTCGTCTTCATCTAAAGCATGAGCGTGGTAGTCCGGCTTCATATGTCTGTGGTGAAAACAGTGGTATTAATTCTGAGGAGGCGTGCTGCCCCTAATTCTCAGTGTTGCTGAATTGGGAGGCTGCCTGGATTTAGTCATTGGAAATGTGAGGTTGACACTTGTATGAAATCAAGAATAAAGCAGTACCCTGGGTGTGGTGGCACATATCTGTAGTCGCAGTACTTGGGATGCTGAGACAGGAGGAGTGCAGTTTCACAGCTAGACTCAGCAATTTAGTGAGGCCCTCTGCAACTTAGTGAGACCCTGTTTCAAACCAAAAAAACAGAATAGGGATGGGGGTATAGTTCAGAGGTAGAACGCCCCTGGGTTTAATCCCTAGCCCCTCACCACCCCTCCAAAAAAAGAAAGAAAAGAATAAAGCGATAGATTTGACATTACGGCCTCCTACCTAGACATTACAGCTGAAGCAGAGAGAAAAGGTTAGAATCTTTGCGTGAGAAATAGGCAATGGATGATCAAAGCTTGATTTCAAGGGTCTGGTTCTTTGGTTGTATCTTGTTTGTGGGGGAAATGCAGCAGAGGCTGACTTCAATTCTAAATGAACCCACAAAGTAGGAGAGTGATATAGTGTGGATCCTATTTTGCAGATAAACAAACCAAAGTTCTGAGAGTAAGAATGAGTTGAGGAATGAAGCTAGTGAATGTACACTTGAGAATTAAACCTGGTTGATTTATTGATTATATTTTTGCAGTGCTGGGGATAGAACCCAGGACCTCGTGCATATTAGGCAAGTGCTCTACCACTGAGCCACCCTCTGACCTAAACCTGGATTTTTTAAAAACTCCAAATAGTGTCCTTTTTACTTCTTGTTAATACTCTGAACTAGTCTCAGGGCTTTCTTTTCTGTGTTGTGTTGTGAGATTCTCCTGCAAAAAAAAAAAAAAAGGTTACTCCTATTCCTGGACAGTCTAGATGTATATTCTTTAAGTCTTTTACATTCTTGAAAATTAAAATTGTTGCTTTTTGGAATACTTTGAAAGTACTCATGCTCTTGTTGGTTGCTATTGTCAGCTGTCAAGTTCCTCACATATCCAGAGATAAAGAGATTTAGATCACGAGAAGCAAGGCCCAAATAACTCACCTAGGCTTCTTGAGTTGCTAGCTCTTTTCTGTCAGTAATTTAGCAGAGATCCTGGTTATCAAGGAGGGGCCTGCTCTGAGAGAGATGCAAGTTCCCTTTTGGAACTTGCATTGCGTGGTGACAGTCTGAACCCAGGTGACTGGGGGATTGAAGCTTTCACAGAATAGGAGGAGAGGTGCTCATTGATTGAAAAACGGTCTCATTCTTGCTTTCATATTTTGTCATCCCCCTTCCATGCAGTGGGCTACCTTGAGAATGGAGAGAGGAGCCAAGGAGAAGAACCACCAACTTTATAAGCCCTACACCAATGGTAAGACTGGGTCTTCCTAGCCTAAAAGGGCTCTTTGAAATATATTCTTAAATGCTTTTAATTGGACACATCTTTGTCTGTTTTCTGTTGCTACAACAAAATATCTGAGGCTAGAACTTTATAAAGAAAAAATGTCAGCCTCAGCTACCTAGTGGGGCTCTCTGCAACTTAGTGAGACCCTGTTTCAAAATAAAAGAATAAAAAATAGGGCTGGGGGTATAGCTTGGAGGTAGAATGCCCAAGTTCAATCCCCAGTACTGCAAAAAAAAAAAAAAAAAAAAAAAAAAAAAAAGTTTATTTGGCTTACAGTTCTGGTGGATAGAAAATCCAGATAGCATAGCATTGGTGAGGGCCCCCTGGCTCATTGTGGCTCATGTGGCAGGAGCTTGTGCGAGGGAAGGAGGGGTTGGTAATATGGCAAAAGAGGACCCAGGAGAATGGGTAAGGGCCAATGCTTGCCTTTTTTTTTTTTTTAATGGTACTAGAGATTGAGCCCAGGGACGTTCTGCCTCTGAGCTATACCCCAGCTCTTTTTATTTTTGTTTTTGAAACAGGGCCTTGCTAGATTGATGAGAGTCTTACTCCTTGCTGAGGCTGTTCTCAAACCTGCAATCCTCCAATCTTAGCCTCCCAAGTACTGGGATTACGGACGTGTGCCACCATGCCCAGCTCAGGCATGCTTTTTTTAAGTAGTCTGGTCTTGTGACAACTGTCCACTCCTATAGACCTAAGCCACTGAGAGACTGGTATTTATCCCTTCACCCAGACACTCCTCTGTAACCTAGTCACCTTCTTCTAGGTCCAGCTCTAAAGGATCCACACCGCCATGGATCTTTGAGGAGCATACTACACTGTATCCAGACAATAACACACATCCCCTTCACTTTGTACAATGGAGGATGTGTACTGAGTGGTTTTTAACACAGCTTTTCCAGCATGCTGCTTGACTAAGGTGTTCTCTTTTGCAGGAATCATTGCAAAAGATCCCACTTCACTAGAAGAAGAGATCAAAGAAATCCGCCGAAGCGGTAGCAGTAAGACTCTGGACAACACTCCAGAGTTTGAGCTCTCTGACATTTTCTACTTTTGCCGGAAAGGAATGGAGACTATTATGGATGACGAGGTGACAAAGCGATTCTCCGCAGAGGAACTGGAGTCCTGGAACCTGCTGAGCAGGACCAATTACAACTTCCAGTACATCAGCCTTCGGCTCACCATCTTATGGGGCCTAGGAGTGCTGATTCGGTACTGTTTCCTTCTGCCACTCAGGTGAGGGCAGAAGACCCAGCTGCTTCACCCATGCCTGATGCATGACCTGCCTGCCTCTCTGCTTTTGTTTTCCCATTGAGAAAGGATGGTGTGGTTCTTCCACTGGCCATCTCATCTGCCTTTTGGAAGGGTACACTGGTGATAATCCTTTAATAGTCGTCTCGTGAAGACAGATTGCTTGTCTAGATGGACTGAACACAGGGACAGGGAACATGTTCTTCTAGCCACTGCTCCAAGCATGGCCTTCCTTCCTGAAGCTCGCCTCCAGCACAGAGGTGCTAGTGATCTCTCAGTTTTTCTGTGTCATGTGCTCTTCCAAGGATGTCTTGCCAGATGCTGGTCCCTTCAGGCTCTACCTCCTATTGCTTTACAGGGAAGCTCTGCCTCTTCCAGGGTATAAAGCCAAAGGGCAGGAGATTTCAGCAGGATGGCAGGTGCCTAAGGGCAGAATAGCCTACTTGGGTTTCCAGTGGCTCCAACTGCCGATGCCTGAGGAGATTCAAAGTTCATTCTTGGTTTGGAATCGCTGGTTCCAGGTTCTTTGTCTAGATCCTGAGTGATCAGGTGTTGGGGGGTGGTCTTCATGTTCCTTGCATGCATCTTCCTTCACTTGTCCACATGAATCAGTTGCTTTTAACTTGTCTTCCTCTTACAGGGTAGCTCTTGCATTCACCGGGATTGGCCTGCTGGTGGTGGGCACAACGGTGGTAGGATACCTGCCAAATGGAAGGTGAGTAGAGCACAAGTGCCCAGCTGCACAGGGGCAGCTAGCTCTGGGAATGGTGGCTGGTAGAAGGCCAGGCCACTACATGGATGCCAGCCTGAGCCACGGACTCCCAGATGGCTAAAATAACCCTGCGGCCACAGTGGCATCAGCAATCAAAGCTTCCATTTGTGACTGATCCTGACTTTTGACTGCTTTTTTGTTCTCCAGCCCTCACACTCCCACCTCCACTTTTTTTTTGGGGGGGGGGGGTCCTAGGGATTGAACCAGGGTGCTCTATCTCTGAGCTATACCCCCATCCTTTTTACTTTTGAAACAGGGTCTGGCTAAGTTATAAAGAGTCTCACTGACCTTTGAACATGCAATCTTCCTGTCTTGGCCTCCCAGGTCCTGAGATTACAGATGTGAACCACCACGACTGGCCACACACTTCCCATTTTAAAGACCAAAAAGCAGAAACCACAAAATGTTAACAGATTATATAACATGTTCTTTTATTTTGACCCTTCTGGTCGGTTGATAATAGAATAAAAAACAGGATACGGTTTTTAAAAGATTAGGAATGTAGGTAGGGCTGGTATTTCTCTTTTCTCTCCCTCCCTCTTAGTTTATTTTAGAAAGCTTTGCTTCCTCGAGGAAATTTGGGGGCTAGCAGACATGTATTCCATGGTGAGGAGGCTGGACTCTGGCCTTGGCCTGTCTCTGTGCTCTGGGGTAGCTGGAGAAAATGACTCTAGGTGACACCCTGGCCTGCCTGTGCTGGGAGTTCTGGGAGTACAAATTTTCAGCCATTACGTTTTCTTATCCCTTGGGTGTGAACATAGAGGTGCTAATACATCCCAGGGTTTTACCATATGCTCTAGTATTTATAAAAGTACTTTGTAGATGGTTCAGTGGTTGGAGTTAGCAACTGACCTGTCTTCCAGGGTGTGAAACAACCCCAAACCTTGTCCTCTTGTTGCAGATTTAAGGAGTTCTTGAGTAAGCACGTTCACTTAATGTGCTATCGGATCTGTGTGCGAGCCCTGACCGCCATTATCACCTACCATGACAGGTGAGGAAACTTTGTATTGATACTCAGAGAGTTGGTGTTGGTCAAAACAGAGACCCGGCCTACCTGCACTCCGCCAAATACGAAGGCTTTCCTGAGCTGCTAGTTAGAGCTGATGAATGTTGTGAGGTGAGAGGTGTGTACAAGATAAATTGTTTCAGGCTAGTTTTTGTTGTTTTGCATGCATTTTACACCCAGGAAAAACAGACCAAGAAATGGAGGCATCTGTGTGGCTAATCACACATCTCCTATCGACGTGATCATTTTGGCCAGTGACGGCTACTATGCTATGGTAAGCCTCTTACTTTCTTGAGGAGGAACTTCTTAGTTCAGACGGGCCAGCGTATGTGCACAAGGGTATAAACACAAGAGCCGCTGGTATACTTAGACCCTAACATAGATTGTCATCTTAGAGCATTACCTTGAGTCTTTGATAAGGAGATTGGGGTAATTCTTCTGTGAGACCTGGGGTGTCCTCCCCCGAGTGAGTGCATTATATTAGGGTGGCTTCACTGCTCATCGTCTCTTTGTCTGAGAATAGGTGGGTCAGGTGCATGGAGGACTCATGGGTGTGATTCAGAGAGCCATGGTGAAGGCCTGCCCTCACGTCTGGTTTGAGCGTTCTGAGGTGAAAGATCGCCACCTGGTGGCTAAGAGGTAAGCGGACAAAAATGCTGTTCTGTTTACCCAATTGGAACACAAGCAGGAAATATTTTAGGGGTAGTTATCCCTCCACTGTAGTTATAATGTCTTCTACACTGAGCCTGTACTATTCTCATCATATTTTTTTCCTAAAAGTGGGAATATAAGAAAGTATAGCAAGCCAAATATTGTTTTCCAAGTCAGTACTGTTTCATTATGCTCATTCTAGAAAACAAAATACAAACTCTATTGCTGCTAGAAATCTCTAAATGGATTCATTATCACAAATACAAAACAAGCTTAAGGCAGTGCAACAAATTGCTACTTTGTTCTCACTTGTGGTGTGTACAGTGGAAAGAGCCTTATAGTAGACAGGCATCCACAGGGACAGGTGAGCCCCACACCACATTCACCTTGCTGCATCTCAGGGACAAATTACTGAGCCAGGGGACTGGAGGTCTGTCTCAGGCCATTTCCTATGGCTGTAACAATGCCTGAGGCTGGGTAATTTATAAAGAAAAGTTTGTTTTGGCCTGTGGCTCTGATGGCTGAGAAGTCCAAGATTAGGTGACCACTTCTCACAAGGCCCTCATGTTTCATCATAACATAGTGGAAGGTCAGAAGTGCCGACGAGCGTGTTCAAGAGAAACTCTTTCAGCCAAGCGTGGTGGCGCACGCTTGTAATCCCAGCATTTGGGAGGCTGAGACTGGAGGATCCAGGTTCGCGGCCAGCTTCAGCTACCTAGTGAGGCATTCGCAACTTAGTGAGACCCTGTTTCAAAATAAAGAATAAAAAATAGGGCTAGGGGTGTAGCTCGAGGGTAGAATGCCCCTGAGTTCAATCCCCGGTACCGAAAAAAAAAAAAAGAGAGAAACTCCGTTTCTTCATAACAGCCCACTTTGAAGATACCTGATCCAGTCCCAGCAGAACTACATTAACCTCTCCTAACTACCTAACCACCTTTTAAAAAGGCCTCACCTCCCACTGCCATCATACTGGCAATCAGATTGTTCCTGAGTTTCTGGTAGGACAAACCACACCAAGGTCCAGCCCAGCATGGCTATTACACAATCAGGCAGCAGAAGCTTGTTGAGGCCGCCACATGTGGGGCTCTTTGGCAAATGCCTCCTGCAGTACGAAGTCTGAGCAGCATCCTCTGTGTTCAGACTTTAATTATGTGAACTCAATAGTAGTCATCTGATTTTCTCTACCCTTATAAATGAAAATAATTCGGTCAGGTTTATTAACTTGCCTTTATATGTTTAAACTAGTGTCACATACACTTAAATTCACTTTGATGATGATAGGCATGAGGTTGTCTCTCACCCCTTATTTTTTTTCCTTCTAAAGACTGACTGAGCATGTTCAGGATAAAAGCAAGCTGCCCATCCTCATCTTCCCAGAAGGTAAGAAAGGTCAGTCACCATAGAGCTGTAGGCCATGCAGAACTAGGGCTCTGGTGTGCCTGGAAACCAAGCCCTTCTGCTCTTGTTGGGTTGTTTGCACTGGATAATCCTAGGTCTCCTTTAGATGGGTTGTGGGCCTAAAATCACAGGGAAATTCAGAATTTGGATGTTGAGGTCCAGTGACATTGCTGGCAACTTGGCCTTTCAGACTCCTGTGGAGTGTGCTGAGTATCCTGGCCCTTTTCTAGGCTGGTATGTGCTGATCAGGGACAGTGGTGCCTAAAAAGAGAAGAAGTAGCAGCAGCAGCAGCAGCAACAGCCTGACATAGGTCTATCCTATTTGTGAAGCCATTAGAAGAATTCTGATGTTATATTCAGTGTTCAAGAAAGTCCTAACTTCTAGGGGTAAAATATTAGAAAGAAATAGCGTTTTATACCATCTCCTGTATTTCAGGAACCTGCATCAATAATACATCAGTGATGATGTTCAAAAAGGGAAGTTTTGAAATTGGAGCTACGGTTTACCCTGTTGCTATCAAGGTAGGAGACCTCTAAGGCTGTGTGTTGTGATTGCAGCTGCTGAGGCAGGGTGCAGCAAGGAGGGCGGTGGGAGCTGCTGCACTGGCCAGTGGGTTGCTCTCCTCCAGTGCAGCCGCTAGGGCTGGGCTGCTGTAGGTCCAGTGCTAGAGGGCACCTACAGCAACCTCTAGCAAAGGCCTGGGGAGCATTCAGAGGGACAGCTAGAGATGGCACCCCCTTCATAAGCTCCAGATTTGCCCCCTCCCCCACTCACCTGCCTGTGTCCCCATAACCTAGCTGAAGTGTAGGGTACTGCACATGAGAGGTGGTCTACTCCTTTAGGTTACGCTGTCATCTCACATACCAATAGCAGCTCATACGGTTGGGGCTAGGTCTTGCAAGCTACTCTGATCTATCCTCACCCTTCAGGAACTGGTCTTAACCCTTCAAACTCCCAGGAGAGATGGAATGCAATCAGCCAATCAACTTTGCTTTTTCCCTCCTTCTCCTGGTCCTTTTCACATCCATCTGGTTTCCTAGTGGATCCATGTTCTTTCTGAAAGAACCCAGGCCTCACGTTTTTACTCCTAAAGAGCACAGGCTGTCATTGATGTGGCTAAAGTGCTTAGTCTGGAATCTCAGAGCAGGGTAGACAGTGGGCAATCTGAGTTAGGCAGAATTGTGCCTGGAATTTGGTTTCCTACCTTCTCAGGGATCTGATTGCTGCCTGCAGAGCATCAGGAGCCCTGCTTGGTTTTCACCTTGCTGGTGCAGCTGGCAGGTGTGTGGGGGTGCTTCCCTTGGTTAGGCAAAACACCAGACATTCACCTCTTATTAGTTAAGCAGCACGGGGTGGGGAGGTGAGTACCAACAGCAGGCTGGCTGGCTGGTGGGTTAGGGCTGCAGAACTATTTGTGGAGAAAGAGTGTCAGGGGACAGTGTGTGTTAGCAGTGTCTGCCGTTGCTATGGTAGTGGCATTTATGTCCCCCCATTTTCTTCTATTGTGGCACTGGGATTGAACCCAGGGGCAATTCATTCATTCATTCATTCATTCATTCATTTGGGACTGGGGATGGAACCCAGGGGCATTCTACCTCTGAGCTACACCCTATTTATTTATTTATTTATTTATTTATTTATTTATTTATTTATTTATTTTGCGGTACTGGGGATTGAACCCAGGGGCATTCTTCCGAGCCATACCCCAGCCCTATTTTTTATTCTTTATTTGGAAACAGAGCCTTACTACGTTGCGGAGAACCTCACTAAGTAGCTGAGGCTGGCCACAAACCTGGATCCTCCGGTTTCAGCCTCCCAAGTACTGGAATTACAAACGTGCACCTCCACGCCCGGCTTATTCTTTATTTTGAAACAGGGTCTCACTATATTGCAGAGTTCCACACTAAGTAGCTGAGGCTGGCCACAAACCCGCAATCTTCCTGTCTCATCCTCTCAAGTACTGGGATTACAAGCATGCACCACCATGCCTGGCTCAACGTAGGGACCGTTACCTCCGGATTACACCCCTAGCCCTAATTCAGTGTTTTTTATTTGGAAACAGGGTCTCACAAAATCGCTGAGGCAGGCCTTGAACCTGCTATCCTCCTGTCTCAGCCTCCCAAATACTGGGATTACAGGCATGTGCCACCACTCCTGGCTTAATTTTTTGTTTTGAAACAGGGTTGCACTAGGTTGCTGAGAGTCTCAGCCACCCAAGTACTCGTCCAGGCCACCACACCTGGATGTCCTGCTTTCTGTTATAGAAGGGGTGAGGTGCTTCACCATTCGTGTTTAGTAAACTACTGGAGGGAATCCCCTCTTGCTCACTCCAGAGCAGCCATGTTAAGCTCCAGCTGCACCACACTGTCTACAGGGGTGCTCAAAACGTGGAGGGTGGGCTGCACACCAGAGGTTCTGAGTTTTCATTCTATCATCTGTAGTTCTTACCCAGTGTTGCAACATGGACCTTTGGGAAAGTTAGGGCTCCCCTACTAAAGTAAAATGTATTGGAATTGTACATTTTCCGAGTAGAGCCCACTCATGGTTAGGAACTCTTGCTCCATAGATCTTTTCTGATTTTTGTGAAACTTTATTGGTAACCAAACTGGATTGTCAAAGCTCTTAACTACATTCTCACCAAAATTGTCATGTCTAATTTTAAGACTTGATTGTTCAAAATAACTTTTCCCTTGTATTTTCTATACAGCAACAAGCATGCTAAACAAAGGGGCTCTCACTTACTCATTTGTAATGTCAAAATTTCTATTCGTATCAGTCTTTTTTTTTTTTTTTTTTTTTCAGTACTAGGGATTGAACTCAGGGGCATTCTACCTCCAAGCTACACCCCCAGCCCTATTTTTTATTCTTTATTTTGAAACCGAGTCTCACTAAGTTGCGGAGTGCCTCACTAGGTCATATCAGTCTTTATAAAACATAACACCTTATTTTTTATTTTTTTGAGAAGGATCTATGTTGCCCAGGCTGGCCTCAAACTCATGGGCTCAAAGTGATCCTCCTGCTTCACCTTCTGAGTAGCTGGGACTATAGGTGTCTACCACCGTATCCATCCAACAGCATTTTCTTTTTAATCATACACATTAGCTTAGTTTTAAAAACTTACTCTTTTCCCTTGTTCTTTTAGTATTGTAAGTATTATAAGATTAATTCATTAAGCCTTCTATAGTTAAACCAATGTTTCTTAGCTTCTCTTATTAGATCTCATTGCCTTTACTTCTGTAGTTAGAGCCATAATTCCAACATACTTACCAATTCTTATTCTGAGAATCATAAAACTTAGGCTGGACAGGCCTAAAAGAGTATACAGTTGGAACCCAGCCCCACCTCACAGCAACATCCCTGCCTAGTGTCCTCTTTTCTTTCAGGGAGGGCCTTTCTGATATTGGCAGGTGGCATCATCTTTTTCTTTTTTCTTTTCTTTTTTTTTTTTTTTTGCAGTACTAGGGATTGAACTCAGGGGCATTCTACCTCCGAGCTATACCCCTAGCCCTATTTTTTATTCTTTATTTTGAAACAGGGAGTACCTCTAGGAGTACCTCACTAGGTAGCTGAGGCTGGCCGCGAACCCGGATCCTCCAGTCTCAACCTCCCACATGCTGGGATTACAAGCGTGCGCCACCATGCCTGGGTGGCAGGTGGCATCTTGGTTCCATGAGATAACTCCTGAAATTCTTTTTACTGTTTTTTTCCATTCTCTATTCCTTTGTCATTGCTTTATAATTATACACAGACCTTGTCTACAACAGCCCTTCACACATTTGGTGGTTCAGGCTTCCAGTTCAAAGACTCAGTTCTTTTCTTGCCTCTTGCACAACCTTCTCCTCCAGCACATCTCCCACCAGGCGTGCCTGCCATTAAAACTACTGTCTGGTGAGAATGAGGTCCTCAGCGGCAGCCATATTTCCCACAAGATGCCATTTAAACAGCCGTTGCCTCTGATATGCCTGCTTCTTGGGGGAAGTACAGTGTCTGCATGGCTGAGACCTGAGGCCATTGATGTGTGGCAACCAATGCTGATGCCTTAATCAACACCCAGCTTCCTGCCTGAACTGATAATTTGCTTTGTTAGAATTGTAAATACAGAAGTGTGTTATAAGCCGGGCATGGTGGTGCATGCTTGTAATCCCAGTACTTGGAAGACAGACCAGAGGATCCGGGTTCATGGCCAGCCTCAGCTATTTAGTGAGGCACTCTGCAACTTAGACCCTGTTTCAAAATAAAGAAAAAATGGGGCTGGGGGTATAGCTCGAAGGTAGAATGCCCCTGTGTTCAATTCCCGGTACTGAAAAAAAAAAAAGTGTGTTATATATTTTCTAATTGTTTCCTCCTTGGTTGAGACAGCAGAAAGATGAAAAAGTTGGTGGCAATATAAGAAGATACCTTCGCATATTAGACATATTTATGAATGAATGAATGACGTGATGTTGGAGATAGGCCTTACATTAGGGAAGAGGATAGATGTAGCAAGCAGGTGAAATGTTGCTAATCATTGAATCTGAAATGGTAAGATTATACTATTCTGTTTCTACCTTTTAGCCACACCCCCACTTTTTATTTTGAAACAGGGTCTCACTAAGTTGCTGAGGGCCTTGCTAAGTTGCTGAGGCTGGCCTCAAACCTGCACTTCTCTTGTCTCAGCCTCCCAGGTACTGAGATTATAGGCATACACCACCACGGGCTTATATTTGAAAACTTTAGCAATAGAGAGTATATGTGCTTATGAGTGAGACATGAAACTAGCCAAGGAGGGAGAACATTTGTTTGAGAATGGCTGTTAGGAAAGGTCTCCTGGAGGTCAGAACCGCCTGGGTATAGCAAGGTATGGTGGCACACACTTGTAATCCTAGTACTTGGGAGGCTAAGACAGGATGATTGTGGGTTCAAGGCCAACCTCAGCAATTTAGGGAGACTGTTTAAAAAAAAAAAGGGCTAGAGGTGTAGATCAGAGGTAAAATATCCCTGAGTTCAGTCCCAATACAACATACATACATAAATTAATTAAAAAAGAACTGCCCAGGTGTAGAGTTGCTTCAGAAATGTGTTTGTGGAGGGTGTGAGAACAGGTGTGAGAGCTGCCCTGTGGATCCATTCACCAAAGTTTCTGTTGACACGACACATGCTCAGAACTGCTCGCTCCTACTATCCAGCTTCCCCTTGTGTTTCAGTATGACCCTCAGTTCGGTGATGCCTTCTGGAACAGCAGCAAATACGGGATGGTGACATACCTGCTGAGAATGATGACCAGCTGGGCCATCGTCTGCAGTGTTTGGTACCTGCCTCCCATGACCAGAGAGGTGGGTGCTCCAGCTGTGCCAGGTCTTCACTCAGCTGTGTGTGACAGTGGCTGGGGCTGAGCGATCTTATTTATTTCTCATTACAGAAAGACGAGGACGCTGTCCAGTTTGCCAATAGGGTGAAGTCTGCCATCGCCAGGCAGGGAGGACTGGTGGACCTCCTGTGGTGAGTAGTGTTGTTGCCAGTAGGCGAGCACGCTGTCCAAGGCAGCTCACCTTGCACATGTTCCAGGCTGCTCTGCCACTGTGGAGAGGGAGTGGAGTTTCCTTTACCCTAGTCCCAACTCAGACGTGCCCCGGGGCACACCAGTCTGCCCAGGCAGTGGTTTTGGATGCCCTGAGGCTGACCTGAAGCTCCCATACAAGTACCAGGCTTCCCCTGTTCATGGTGTATTTGATAAAACCAGACCAGCCTTACAAATAGGAAAGTTTCATTCATCACGTTTAGCTGGTTACTTGCCAAAGCAGGAACTGGCAACTTTTTCTGTAAGAGTCTATACGTATTTTAGGCCTTCTGGGCCCTGTGATGTCTGTTGTCACTAGCGGGCCAGTGTAGTGTGAAAGCAAGTTGAGTCTGTATGTGAACAAAGGAGCATGGCTGTGTCCTAGTAAACCATAGTTACAAGAACACAGTTTATGTGCCCCTTATCCTAGAGTCTGGGATAGTTACGTGCCTGGCACCAGGAGACAGGCAGGGATGAATGCTGGTTCAGAGCATCTTTTCCACACTCTGGGGCCCTTCATGCTAAGTGCAGAGGTCAACTTCGGAGGACATTTGACTAGATGGGCATTACGAGAACAGAAAGGGTAGGCATTCAAAATTTAAACTGAACTGTAGATTCTGAAGAAATACCATGACCCGGGGTTGTGGCTTTTAAAAAAAAATGGCTGTTTAATAAGCACTAACTGCGCTAGACACTATACCTCTGGTGCTGTGATGACCTTTCACCCTCAGAAGCCCCGGGGATGTAAAAATCACTATTCTCACTTCACAATTGCTGAAACTCGGATGTTACTTTACTTTTTCCAAAGTCACAAAATAAGCACTGGAGCTAAATTTTGAACCCAGACTTGACACGCTTTTAGAATGTTTTTATTGTTTGTTTGTTTGTTTTTTGCGGTACTGGGGATTGAACTCAGGGGCATTCTACCTCCGAGCTATACCCCCAACCCTATTTTTTATTCTTTATTTTGAAACCGAGTCTCACTAAGTTGCGGAGTGCCTCACTAGGTAGCTGAGGCTCGCCGTGAACCCGGATCCTCGGGTCTCAGCCTCCCGAATGCTGGGATTACAAGCGTGCGCCACCACCCCCGGCT
>PVLC010007760.1:0-17287 GCA_004027655.1 Graphiurus murinus | reverse complement strand
TTTTGTTATTTTGAAACAGAGTCTTACTCAGTTGTTGAGAGACTAAGTTGCTGAAGCTGGTCTTGAACCTATGATTCCCCTTTCAGCCTCTCAAGTACTGGGGATTGAACTCAGGGGCATTCTACCTCCAAGCTATACCCCCAGCCCTATTTTTTATTCTTTATTTTGAAACTGGGTCTCACTAAGTTGCGGAGGGCCTCACTAGGTAGCTGAGGCTGGCCACGAACCAGGATCCTCCGGTCTCAGCCTCCCAAAATGCTGGGATTACAAGCGTGCACCACCACGCCCAGCTCCAGTCTCAGTATTTCTTAAAGCTCAGCTCACCTCTCAATGCCACAGCACCTCCTTAACCCTTCGTAAGGTGAAGATGGAAGTCAGAATAGAAGGAATGTTAAACTGTGAATGCTGCCCTCGGGATAAGAACAAGCATTTTGAAGTAGACAGGAGGACATCCAGGGCCCGAGCTAACGAGAGAGCTGTGCAGTACCCTTGTTTCTGACCAGTCTTTTCTGGTCTTTGAGGAATCTGCCACAGTGCAGGGGGCTGAGGAGCCTTCTCTACTGTGACCTGGACCTTTTTCTCATCAGGGATGGTGGACTGAAGAGGGAGAAAGTGAAGGACACTTTCAAAGAGGAGCAGCAGAAGCTCTACAGCAAGATGATCGTTGGGAACCACGAGGACAGGAGCCGTTCCTGAGTCCGAGGGTTACGCTGGCTGGAACCACCGTGCCCGACACTAGAGCCAGCTGGAGTTGTCGCCGCTACCCACTGCTGCACCTTCCAGGCTCTGGGGCCCATCAGGGCTGCTCTGGATCTCAGGACTCCAGCCGCCTCAGCACAGGGATCCCTGGGCTCTGGGGCCACGCGGCCCTCCCCGAGCCGTCTGAAGTGAATGCTACTGGGCCTTGCTGCTACCCAGGACGAGATGCCTTGTTCCTTTCACACTAAGTCCCTTGGAGGAATGCCATTAAAGTCAGCTCTCCACCTGTGCAGTCTTGCAGGGCCGAGCAGTAGGGAAGATGGGACTGCGCGGGGCAGGTTCCACCAGCCCTGGAGAGGCGCTGCCAGTGCCTCGGTGTCACCCCGCCTTGGAGCTCTGTAGACTTGAACGTCATCTGCAGTGGCGCCAAACAAAACCAAGTTCTAAACCCCTGTGCTGCTGCCTGTGGGAAGTGACCAGAGGGGCTTCTTCCTCTGGAAGAGGGCAAGTGCACCACTGATGAGTGGTGAGAGCCGGGCCGAGCCTGGCTCCCTGTGCAACTTGCCTGTGCGCCTCAGTTTCCCATCTTTAATGGGGGCCGGAGGAGGGAGGGGACGCCTACCTCACAGGGTTGTTTTGGGGCCAAGTGCTGCGAGTGGAGGACAGGGAGCGCAGAGAGTCCCAGGCGCCGGCCTGTGGGCGTGGCAGGGCTGGGTTTGAGAGCTGCCACTCTGTGCAGGGCCTGGCTTGTTTCTGAGTAAATAAAACAGGCTAGTGAAGGAATGGAGGGGCTTTTCCCTTCACTCCCCTCTCCTACACGGAGTTCTGTGTAGTGTGCTTCTTGTCAGAGCTGCAGCCCTCTGCTTTACCACCACCCTGGACTATAGACCACCAGGCCTCTGCATGAGTGCAGTGATTCAGCAGGCAGACGTCCCATACCTGGTGTTGGCGGGTCTCTGTTCACTTAGTATTTCCAGCACACAGGCACGCACTTCTGCACGACCTGGATTCCTTGAGGTGGGGACGGGGTGCAGTGAGTGAGCCCAGGGTGCCGGTGGGGTAAGCAGGGACTGGGCCACCTCACACTCATGGTGAAAGTAGATCAAAGCCAGCTGCACTGCAGGTTCTTCTTGAGAGTAGGGTGCCTCTGTGCACCCTTCGTCCCTGTCACCCCTGCCCACTGTCCCCTCCTTCCAGCATGGCAGTCACAACTGTGTCCAGGATTTTGTACCAGCCGTGGTAAGTCCCCCATCTCCAAGGTCATCCCTGGCCTGGGATTTGGGGATGGGCTGGGAGTGAGGCCAGGCTCCTGAGGCTGTGAGCCCCCACCACTCCTGCCCGAGGACCCGTCCTGTCACTCATCCTTATTACCTTCCTGTCACCTCCCCACATGGCCCCCAGCTCCTCCCACCTGCCCCTTTGCTAGCCAGTGGAAAACCCTTTTCTGTCAAATAAAAACTGTTAAGACTGTAAGAACAGCCTCTTATGAACTGTTTTATGGAATGTTCAAGAATAAAAAGCGGTTTTCAGCTTTTATAGGAGGTGATGTTTGTAGTGTTTCAGTGCCGAATGGAGTAACCTTTAAAATTGGTCTTGAAGGTCAAGTTCCCTCTAAAGGAGTTCCTCTAAAGCTTGTGTTCATGATCTGTTTCATCTCCATGGTCTGCATGGGTATTTTTGTATATTCATTGTTTTATTTGCCTCGTCTCACGTTCCGCACACCTGTTACTCATGACACCGGCGAATGGCGAGGAGACGGGAGGTGATTATAGCTGCTGCCCAGTGAGACTTCTGACCTTAGTGCTCTGTTCAGGCATTCAGGCTCCATTCTTTTTCATTGGCGACCCCACAGGCCCCAAGTTATCAATGTCAGAATGTAGTTTGGGGTTACGGAGCTGGTCTCATATGCTAAATCCTCAGGACACCTACAAATAAGAAGCAACACAGTGTAAACTGCTGGCTTTTGAGACCTTGGGGAATGGAGGTTTGGATAAAACCAGGTGGCTTTAGTGGTGTGAGCACTGGCCAGCTTCAGTCAGGCCTGCTGTGCCCTTCTGTGTCATCTTTACTTCTTTGCATCTATTTCCTGATTCGTAACTAGAGACTTGGGCTAGGTGACCTCTAAGGTCCTTTCCACCTCTGAAATTTCTGTAATTTTAAGCCCATAGCTCAGAGGTGGGATTTGAGCTCTAATGTCTTTGAGGTTCTGAAATTGATGTCAGTTGCTTTTTTTTTTTTTTTTTGTGGTACTGGAGTTGGAACCTGGGGGCATTCTACCTCCGAGCTACAGCCCCAGCCCTATTTTTTTTTTCCTTTTTTTTTTTTTTTTGTGGTACTGGGGATTGAACTCAGGGGCATTCTCCCTCAGAGCTATACCCCAAGCCCTATTTTTTACTCTTTATTTTGAAACAAAGTCTCACTAAGTTGCGGAGTGCCTCACTAGGCAGCTGAGGCTGGCCGAGAACCCGGATCCTCCAGTCCCAGCCTCCCAAATGCTGGGATTACAAGCGTGCGCCACCACATCCGGCTAGTTGCTTTGGTTTTGTGGTACTAGACATTGATTCCAGGGGCATTCTACCTCTGAGCTGCACCCCCAACCCTGTTTTATTTTTTATTTGGAAACAAGGTCTTGCTAAATTGCTGAGGCTGGCTTTGAACCTGTGGTCCTCCTGTCTCAGCCTCCCAAGTACTGGAATTACAGATATATGCCACCATACCTGTTAGAAGGCAATTTTTAATCTATTTGTTCCCTCTAAAAATTCAGGCTACTGAAACTGAACCACAGTGGGTGTCCCATGTGGAGAGAACACCTGGTGGTTTAGGGTCCTACACTGCTCGTGGGCTGGGGGTTTTTTTTGGTTTTTTTGCGGTACTAGGGATTGAACCCAGGGGCATTCTACCTTCGAGCTACACCCCCAGCCCTTATTTTTTAATTATTTTGAAACAGGGTCTCACTAAGTTGCGGAGTGCCTCACTAGGTAGCTGAGGCTGGCCGCGAACCTGGATCCTCTGGTCTCAGCCTCCCGAATGCTGGGATTACAAGCGTGCGCCACCATGCCCGGCTAGGGCTGGGTGGTTTTGATTGTAGATCTTGGGCAGACTTTTCACTCAAACAGATTTTTCCAGCTAAAGAACTTTCTAATAAAACTAGTAAAAGCCAGGTGTGGTGGCACACACAGGCAATCCCAGTACTTGGGAGGCTGAGACGGGCAGATCACAATTTAGAAGCCAGCCTCAGCAATTTGGAGACCTTGTTTCCAAATAAAAAATAAAACTGGTCTGGTGATACAGCTTGGAGGTAGAATGCCCCTGGGTTCAAGCCCCAGCAACACACACACACACACACACACACACACACACACACACACACTCACACTCCCTCTCTCCCTTCACCGCCCCCCGCCCCCGGCAGTGGGAGCTCAGCCAAGCCAGGGTTCGGGGAGCTAGGCTTGATGGAGCAGTTTGAGATGACATCTTCAGAACACACTTGAACCAATCTTGGAACTTGATTCTTGTGTATGTGTGTGGTCCTGGGGACTGAACCCAGGGCTGTTCTACCATGAGCAATATGCCCAGCCCTTTTTATTTTTTTTATTCTGAAACGGTATCTCACTAAGTTGGTGGGGCTGGCCTTGAACCTTTGATCCTCCCGCTTTAGCCTCCCAAGTGCTGGACTTACAGGCACCTTCCACTGTGCATGAGACCCACACTTTGTCTCCCTGTTGCCAACCTCGAGATGAAAAACCTGACATGTGAGGGGTGGTGGCCAGGCCCAAAACAGGGCTCTTTGGACACTCATGTTTCAGATCTTCATGGCAGAACAAAAAAATGGGCACTGACCCTGTCACCTGTGGGAATCTGGGACTTTAAACCCTGCCATTTCCTTCCTGGAATTGACAAGAACTCATTTTGTTCCTGGGGTTGTCCCCTGATGCGTGAAAGGTTTCAGTGTTGTGGGCCCACCGCCAGACTTGATTTGTCCAGGTGTGCTCATCCTGTGTGGCCTGGGACATCGGGGCTGGGAGGGCAGCTGCATGCACACTGCCTCTTGGACAGGTTAGGAGACCACCATCCAGCCATCCGTCTTCCATTGCACTCACACCCCTCTCCCCCCAGTCAATATGTCTCTCTCCGATGGGAAAGTTAATAAATTTTGCTCTAGATTAAAAGTATTGATCATTTCATTTGTAAACGATAAATAAAAAGGGGGAACTTTTCATTGCACCCAGGGTAGCGCCTGGTGGATTTCACTGGTGAGATTCTGCAGGCCGTGGGGGGGAGGTGGGCTTCTCATATGCATTCCAGCCGGCCGGCAGCATTGATTTCCTATTAGTCTCCCAGCACCACCCAGCAACACATCATTTCAGTACCTGCTATTAATGGTCTTTTGATAAATAATCACTTGTAAGTCAATAAATTTTTATTAAACAGTGTGGCTCTTTGATTTATTAAAATCCGACCATGTTTGTCTGGGAGAAAAGGGATGCTGAATTGAAGTGGAGCTTTTCATACATCTTCCTGACGCAGAGCAGTCACCACACACTCTAGAGAAAAACAATTGCATTTTAACAGAAACAAAACAGCCGAGTTTGGAACTTGGGCCCAGGGAAACTTTATCTCCGTCAGTGTGGGGCATACTGTACGGGGAGCAGCTGCAGGCCTGGGGTGCCACCATGCCCAGAACTTTGTGTTTACTTCCAAGTGGTGAGGCTCCAGGGCTGGATGTGTCCTGCTTAGCTGCATTCTGGGTTGGTGCCCATGGGCCTGTACAGGCCTCACAGATAGCCCTGCAGTCAGTCTTCTCCCAGCAGGGAAGAGGACCCTGTAGCCGAACTCTGTGCCAGCAAGTCTTTGAAGTGGACCGATTGAACCAGAGAAGGTAGACTGCAGGACCAGATCTCCACCAAAGTTCCATCTTGGGTCAGGGAAGCCAGGAGACAGTGTGTGCTCTGTGGAGACCGCTATTATGTGGACTGTTTATAAAAGTAAGCCAGCAGCTGAAGATGGAAATTTTTTTGTGTGAGATTTTCATTGGCATAATGTAGAGTTTGATACCTTTTCATTAAGACATAACTGCATATATTATTCGTTTTTCAGTACTAGGGATTGAACTCAAGGGTACTCTACATCCCTGGCTATTTATTTATTTATCTATTTATGGTATTGGGGGTTGAACCCAGAGGCATTCTACCTCCAGCCCTTTTGTAATTTTTATTTAAAAGCCAGGTCTCACTAAGTTGCTGAGGCTGGCCTCCAACCTGCGATCCTCCTATCTCAGCCTCCCAAGTACTGGGATTGCGGTGTGCACCACCAACATAGATTGTTTTATGGAGAGCAACACAGTCACTGAATACAGAAGCAGAATCCTCAGCCTCGAGGAAAGTTAAGGGAAAATGTGGCTAGCCACTGCATTATAACAACTGGAACTGCTGCTTCTTAACCCTGCCCTTATTATGGCTACCGCTGTGAACTTCCATTCTTTAGTGTGGAGGCAGTCAGGAGAGGGGCTGTCAAAGTGAGGATTACCAGTAAGATGCCCAATAGAGGGCTCCATTCAACCTGCTGCAATCCTTCTCTGTAGTTGTTTGGAATTCCTTTTCTATCCTGGTCTCGGGTGGAAAGCAAGACCTTGAAGGTAAGTAGGAGGCTGGAGCGCAGGTGAGCATTAGTGGTTTTCGGGAGCAGGCCTCGTTCTGTCCCCAGGTGCAGGAGGTTGGTCCCGGTGCTCAGCTTCTCTTCCAAAGCCCTCTGAGGCCTGTGCCTAAGGCCCCACTACCAAGACTGCAGTGGTGAGCCAGGCCCAGGAAGCCAGAGGATAGCATGGATGTAGCTTTCTAGAACATGACAGCCTAGCTTGCATTTTACGTGTGCAAAACTAAAGGCCACTTCTGAGGTAAAATGAGCCTTCTCTGCAGTGCTCCTCTTGGGGCCGACATCTTGGCCTTTGTTGATTCTTTGTCTCCTTCCTTCCCTGCCCAAGTTTGTTCCACTCTCATTAGGAAGACTTTGGTGTGGAAGATGGGAAAGAACTTACTTAGCAAGACCTTCAACAACTTAGGGAGACCCTCAGCAACTTGGCAAGACCCCGTTTCAAAGTTTTAAAAAGAAGCTGGGCGTGGTGGCACACAATTGTAATCCCAGTACTTGGGAGGCCGAGACAGGAGGATCTGGGTTCACAACCAGCCTCAGCTACTTAGTGAGGCCCTCTGCAACTCAGTGAGACCCTGTTTCAAAATAAAGAATAAAAAAATAGGACTTGGGGTGTAGCTCAGAGGTAGAATGCCCCTGGGTTCAATCCCCAGTACTGAAAGAAAAAAAAAAAAAAAAAACTTAAAGGACTGGGGATTTAGCTCAGAGGTAAAATGCCCCTGGTTTCAACCCTTCTGTACCATTAAAAAACAAAAACAAAAAAACATAGGAAACGGGCGACTTGCCTGGCACTCTTATTCTTAGTTGCCCATGGAAGGCAGGGTTGTACAGAGCGTTCCAAGGGGGCCTTTGGGCCATCATCCAGCACATGTTGGGGCCACCTGTTGATGTCACCAGGCAGCAGCAAGCCAGGGAAGGCGGAGGTTGGGAGGGAAAGAGAAGACCTGAAGCTTCCAGAAAGGAGGGTCTGATAATCCTACGGACAGCTGTGGCCATTTGTTTCTTCCCCTGGCCCCAGGCTCCGGAATGGTTTGTTTTGTTTTTTGGTGCTGGTGACTGAACCCAGGGGTGCCTTCTGAACTACACCTCCATGTAGCCCTTTTTAGATTTATTTATTCATCTATTTATTTTATTTATTTATTTATTTTGTGGTACTCGGGATTGAACCCAGGGGCATTCTACCTCCAAGCTATACCCCAGCCCTCTTTTATTTTTTTTATTTGGAAACAGGGTCTCACTAAGTTGCTGAGAGCCTCACTAAGTTGCTAAGGCTGGCTGCAAACCCACAATTCTGTCTCAGCCTCCCAAGTACTTGAAGTACAGGTGTGCACCACCACACCTGGCTATTTTTTATTTTGAAACAGAGTCTTGCTAAGTTGCTGAGAGTTTTGCTGAATTGCTGAGGATGACCTCAAACCTGTGATCCTCCTGTCTTAGTCTCCCAAGTACTAGGGATCAAGCACTGCACCTGGCTTCTGTAATGTATTTCTTTGTACTGGGGATTGAACCCAGGGACATTCCACCTCTGAGTTACACCCCCAGCCCTTTTTGTAGTTTTTATTTTGAAACAGGGTCTTGCTAAGTTGCTGAGGGTCTCACTAAGTTGCTGAAGCTGGCCTTGAACCAGTGATCCTTTTGTGTCAGCCTCCCAAGCACTGGGAATACAGGCATGCACCATCATGCCTGACTCTTGGAAAGCTTTTTTTTTTTTCAGTACTGGGGATTGAACTCAGGGGCATTCTACCTCGGAGCTATACCCCTAGCCCTATTTTTTATTCTTTATTTTGAGATAGGGTCTCACTAAGTTGTGGAAGGTCTCACTAAACAGCTGAGGCTGGCCGTGAACCGGGATCCTCCGGTCTCAGCCTCCCAAATGCTGGGATTCCAAGCATGCGCCACCACGCCCGGCTTGGAAAGCATTTTAAAATGGGTTCAAACCCCCCTACCATGGCCGACTTGGCTCTGAGTGGCTGAAACTGAGATCAGGAAAAGGTTACCTGGTTCTTCCCACCAGATGCCATCTAGAGTTTGGGCAAAGATGTTCTTAGGTTCAGCTGCCTACCTGACTTCAGAGCACGAGCAAAATGAGGAGCCGTTGGGCACCGGGGGCCGGAGCCAAGCCAGCTGGGAAGTGGCCAGCCCTCGCAGGGTCCTGGGGCCTGCTGCAGCGGTGTGGCCGGGGAAGGGCTGCCTGCACGCAGATTGATCTACCAGCTGTGATTTGTCATTTCTCCGAGGCAGGCGCTGTTTTCTCTTGCTTCAGGAGGCCCCTTCGACACCTGCTTTATTTTTCTTCCTGCGCTGACGTGACGGGAGACAGGTGTTAAACTACTTAATCACTTTAAAATTGTTTTAATTTTCTGTTTTTTATTGATCTCTCCAGCACCAATTAATCAGCTCACTGGACCAGGCAGTTAGTACATTAAAAATTGTCAAGAAGGCCGTGCATCTTGCAAAATGTCTAAAAAATATTCGGCTAGCAAATTTTGTTTTTCTTTGGCACGCAACAGTCCTTGGCCCATGCACCTCCCACTCGGAAAGCCTCTTCCTCTGGGTGCCCCGTCTCAGTGAGTTTTCAGGGTGCAGAAACTGGCTGGGGACTTCCAGACAGAGGGACAGCCTGATAGAGGTATTGATTTCATTACCAACTGACCACCTTCCTTCCACTTTTGTTCTGGTTTGGGAGCAACTCTAAGTCTCCTTCCCCCAGGGCATTGGGAGTGTTTGTGGAAGAGAGCTTGCTGTGGTCCATGCAGCCTGACCTCACCAGGCAGGACTTTGTGGTCTGTACCTGACGATTGCCAGGCCCTGCAGCCAGATTTCCCCTCCCTTAGGACATTAGCTCTTTTGACTTGTCTTTTTCTTTTTCCTTTTTTTTTTTTTTGTGGTGGTACTGTTGCTGGGGATTAAACTCAGGGGTGTTCAACCTCCAAGCTAAAAATCCCAGCCTTTATTGTTTTTTATTTTGAAACAGAGTCTCTCTAAGTTGCTAAGGGTGCCACTAAGTTTCTGAGGCTGGCCTCCAACCTGTGATCTTTCTGTCTCAGTCTTTTGAGTACTGGGATTACAAGCATGTGCCACCATGCCTGGCTTGATTTGTCTTTCTGACAGTGCCAGCGCCACCTCCCCAGGACAGGGACCCACTGCACTTGACAGCCTGGGTGTCAAGCTGTGTCATCCCTGTCACCATGATGTTCCTGGAGCCTTTCCATGGGGGATTCTGGGCCACTACCCTCACCTTGTTCTATTCTGCAGATTCTTGTCAGCCTTTTATTGTCCTTCTTGTAAGTGACATTAATTGCTTGGTTGGACTTCCTGAGTTAAATAAAGCACAGATGGGCGCTGTGGCACATGCCTGTAATCCCAGGACTTGGGAGCCTGAGTCAGGAGGATGGCAGGTACAAGGCCAATCTCAGCAACTTAGCAAGGCTTTCTGCAACCTAGTGAGACCCTAATAGGGCTGGGGGTGTAGATCAGAGGTAGAATGCCCCGGGTTCAATCCCCAGTACCGAAAATAATAATAACAATAATGATAAATAATAAATAAGGCACAAAAATAAGCAGGGGCTTCAATATCACTTCTGGGGAATAGAAATTTTTTTCCTGTTTTTGCCTGAGTTTTCTATCGCTCTCCTAGGGCAAGCCCCTTATCTTTTCCGGGGGATTACAGGTTAGTTCTCCTCAGCCTGTCTGCGTGGTCTGGCTGTCCCTTCCCCGCATGCCCTCTTCCTGCACTCCCGGTTCCCAGTGTGAACAAGGGACAGAGACTCTTATCCCCTCCCCCCACACGGAGGCCCCAGAGTCCCTTTCTGGGGAGGCTGGGCCGAGCCCTGCACCTGTGGTGGTGGGGGCTGGGCACCAGGACTTATCTCCCCCAGCCCCACCCACTCAGTATTAATTGGTATATGATTGGGCTAGGACATAGAATCTACTATTGATTTTCTCTCTGGACGCCACAGCTCTATTTGCTCACATCTGCCTTGTGCCTAATCGGTGCTTTGCTCTGGAAGCGAGAGAGCTTATCAGCCTGTTTGGTTTCTATTCCTGGGGCACACAGGCATGCACACACCTAACACTGTCAAGCCCCTGGCTGGCTCTGTCTCTCCCTGACCTGCCCACCGCCCACTGTGAGGCATTCCTGGGTCATGAGGAGAAGGAAATGACCCAGAAGCGGCTGATCCTTTCTGGTGCGAAAGTGTGTGTGTGATGATTTGAGGGGGGTCTGGCTTTGGAGTCAGACCAGAGTTCCAATGTACTTTCTCCCTGTTTATGGCCTTGTGTTTTTTTCTGAGGAGAAGGGACTAGGGATTAAACCTAGGCTGTTCTACCACTGAGCTACATCCCTAACCCTTATTTATTTTTTATTTTGAAACAGGGTCCCCCTAAGTTAGCATGCTCTGGCCTGGAACCTGCGATCCTCCTGTCTCAGCCTCCCAAGTATTGGGATTACAGGTGTATACCATCATGCCAGGCACCAATTGCATTTTTCTGCACTCTAATACCTCTTTCTTATCTGAAAATAGAAGGTGGAATACTTGCTTTGTAGAATGTCTGGTGGGTCTTAGGTGCTCAGTAAACAGCAGCTCCTTTGCCCTTGGGCCTGAGCAGCCTCCCCAGAAAGGGACTCTGGAGCCTCCATGTGTGTGGAGGAGGGGATAAGAGTCTCTGTCCCTTGCTCACACTGGGAACTGGGTGTACAGGAAGAGGGCACACAGGGAAGGGACAGCCAGACCATGCAGACAGGCTGAAGAGAGTTAACCTGCAATCCCCCCTGCAAAAATAAGGGGCTTGCCCTAGGAGAGTCATTGCCTGCTAATAAGAAAGGAGCCTCCTGCTGGCCACTTCTGTCTGTGTGTGTGTGTGGTGGGGGGCACATTTTCTTGGAGGCCCAAAGTTTAGTGAGAATCTCTGACACCAGGGCATGGCTGTCATTGCTCATCAGCCTGAGGCTGGGAACTTCTGTCCTCTCCTGCAACGGAGAACTGACTCTCAACAGGGCCTCTGTCCCCAGCCCCCCTTGCCACCACACCCCAGGCCGCTCCTGCATATCTTGTTTTTGGTTTTTCTCTTCTGACGGTGATCTGGCTCTTGGGCTGGTCCACCCTGGGCTTTTTGTAGTGAAGGAAAGATGTAAAGGCCAGAGGTAAACACTAATTTCCTATTGACACAACATTAATTCTCTTGCTTGGACAGGTGAGTGTGCTTTCACTCACTTACCAAGATTAATGACTGCTAAGAGAAGCCTAACGAGGGGCTTCGAGCACTTGCTGCTGGGTTGTTATGAGAAGAGAAGCTGGCAAAGAAAGAGAAGGCCAGACTTCACCATTCCAGCGTCCTTCTTCCTGTTCAGGCCTGGTGCCTTCCCCCAGCAGAAACTGGAGGGAAGAGTTACTGGTTAAGGCCAGGTGCTGTGACGGCTCACACCTGTAATTCCAGCTCTTAGGAAGCAGAGACTGGAGGATTGCAGGTTCAAGGCCAGCCTCTGCAACTTAGTGAGAACCTGTTTCAAAAAAACAGAAAAAAAGGGCTGGGGGTGTAGCTTGGAGGTAGAATACTCCTGGTTTCAATCCCCAGTACCAAAAAAAAAGGCATAGTCTCTTTTTAACCTGTCTTGTATTTCTTTTATTCTACTTACTGCAGTTTGACTCTTCTCAGCCAAACAGCCCATGGCAGATTGGAAGGGAGGCACTGTGGTTTGGGTTTGGATACGCTTCCTCCGAAGGCCCACGTGTTAATCGCTTGTTCCGGCCAATGGCACTGTTGAGAGAAACTTTAAGGGTAGGATCTAGGGGGAGGTTTTAGGTCATTGTGCCCTTGAAGGGGCTGTGCCTACCTGCCCCTCCCCATGCTCCAAGCAATGCCACCAAGTGGCCACAGATGGAAACCTCTGAAACTGTGAGCCAAAATAAACCTTCCCTTTCTTTTTTTGTTTGTGGGACTGAAAATTGAATCCAGGGGCATTCTACCTCTGAGCTACACCCCCAGTCCTATTTTTTATTCTTTATTTTTGAAAAAGGGTCTCACTAAGTTGCTGAGGGTCTCACTAAGTAGCTGAGGCTGGCTGTGAGCCAGGATCCTCCGGTCTCAGCCTCCCAAGTACTGGGATTACAAGTGTGCGCCACCACGCTGTCATTTGTTAACATTCGCTGTCCTGTTGTCCCTCTGCCCCTGTAGACACTCCTCACAGCTAACAGCATGGCGGTTCCTTTCCTTCCTGGTGGCCCATCTTCTTGTAGGCTGTGAGCATCAGGAGGGCAGGCACTGTCTTCTGCATCCCCAGCTCCAAGTACAGAGCCAGGCAAAACACCTCAAATACTGATCACATAGATTTTTATGTAAAACACATATAACCCTAATGTCTTTTTTTTTTTTTTTTTTTTTTTTTTTTTTTTTTTGGTACTGGGTGTTGAAACCAGGGGTGTTTTTACCTCTGAATCACACATTCCCCCACCACGCCTCCACCCTATTTTATTTTATTTTTTATTTTGAAACAGCACCTCACTAAGTTACTGAGGCTGCCTTCACACCTGTAATCCTCCTGTCTCAACCTCCCAAGTACTGGGATTAGTGAGCCACCACATCTGGCCCTAATGTCCTTTGTAAACAGTTCATGCTGTAGCCTTAATTCAATTGAGCCTTCTCTCTTTCCCCTTTTATGGGGTTATTGTTGCTGTTGTTTTGATCTTGGGTTTGTTTTTTGTCATTGTTTTTGGTACTAGGGATTGAATCCAGGGACATTCTTCCTCCAAGTTATAAACTAAGCTTGCTTGCTTGCTTATTTATTTATTTATTTATTTATTTATTTATTTATGTGTGGTACTGGGGATTGAACCCAGAGGCATTCTACCTCCGAGCTACACCCCAGCCATATTTTATTGTTTATTTTGAAACAGGATCTCACTAAGTTGCGGAGGGCCGCACAAGTGCTGAGGCTGACCATGAACCTGTGATCCTCCTGTCTCAGCTTCCCGTACTGGGATTACAAGCATGTGCTACCACACCCAGCTCATTTTTTTTTTTAAAACAGGGTCTTGCTAGGTTGATAAGAGTCTCACTACTTCCTGAAGTTGTCCTTGAACTTTCAATTCTCCTACCTCAGCTTCCCAAGTACTGGGATTATAGGCCTGTACCACTATGCCCGACTTTTATTTTTTATTTTGAAACAGGGTCATGCCATGTTGCCAAGGCTGGCCCCAAACCTGTAATCCTTCTGTTTCAGCCTTTCAAATACTGGGATTATTTTGTTTTATTTGTTTACTTATGATGCCAAGGATTAAACTCAGGAACTTGAACATGCTAAACATGTGCTCCACCACATACTTCTAGTCCTTATTTTCATTTTTAACCTTGTTTTTTGTTATTTAAAATATTTTTGTAGCCTGGCATGGTGGCCCATACTTGTAATCCCAGTACTTGGGAAACTGAGACAGGAGGATCACAGGTTTGGGGGCAGCCTCATCTACTTAATGAGGTCCTCTACAACTTAGTGAAATCCTGTTTCAAAATAAAGAATAAAAAATAGGACTGGGGGTGTATCTTGGAGGTAGAATGCCCCTGGGTTCAATCCCCAGTACCACAAAAATAATAAATAAATAATACTTTTGTGAGCTGTAATCTCAGTACTGTAATTATACCTGTAATCCCAGTACTTGAGAGGCTGAGACGGGAGGATCACAGGTTCATGGCCAGCTTCAGTAATTTGGTGAAGCGTTCCACAACTTAGTGAGACCTTGTTTCAAAACAAGGAATAAAATAGGGCTGGGAGTATAGCTCAGAGATAGAATGCCCTTAGGTTCAATCCCCAGTCCAAATAAATAAATAAATAAATAAATAAATAAATAAATAAATAAATAAATAAAATTTTGTGTGTGTGTGCAGTATCTGGGATTGAATCCAGAGGCAGAGGTAATGGGGAGAGGTGAAGGGATTCCCTGTGGTCACCTATCCCCTGGGCCCAGAGCCACACAGGACCCCTCAGCGCAGGACGAGAGGGAGGCCTTCCCCTGTTCCTGAGGGCCCGGGAGGCCCAGGCCCGGGGAGGCAGCGCACCTTCCGAGGGGGGGCTTCTCCTCCGAGCTCCGCTCATCCCTGCTCACCAAGCTCTCCTCACCTGGTCTTTGTTAGATTCTTCATGTACCCTGCCCAACATCAGAACTGAATTGGCCTGAGGGGTGGGGCATTTCACCCAACAGCAGGGCTGTTTTGGTTTTGGTACCATTTTATTTATGCAAGCATCATCAGGGAGGGACTTGTTCAAAGCAAGACAGTCTTCCCATGGAAATCCCTCTGCAACATGATGCACTTCCAGCCATCCTAAGCAGGAGCTAAAGCACAGAGCTCCTAGATTCAGTCTCCAGTACCACAAAAAGAAAAATGAAAGAAAGAAAACTCAGATACTAGGCAAATGTCCTACCACTGATCTATACCCCCAGCCCCAGTGTAGCAAATTATTTCTGAGCTCCTCACTCAGCCGTGCTCTGTGCTCTGAGAAGAGGGTGCTAGCTACACACAGTCACACAGCTGTCCTCACACTGAAGTGTACACACATGCCTGCAGGAGATCTTGCTATGTTCCGAGATGGCCCAAGAGGCTGCATTTCTAACCAGTCTTCGTGGGAGGTGGCTGCTGCGTGCGTGGATCTTTTCTTTATGTAATGAGGTCTAGAGGGGCACACAAGCCAGAGGCCTTCAGGAGCCAAGAAGAATTAACTGTGTGGACCACAGGTGTCAGACTGGGGTCAGTGCTGGGGTCTCGAATCAGGCCAGGCTCAACCTGTCAAACGGAAAGCCACAGTTTTTGTAAAAGACTGTTCTGTGCCTGGTGCGGTGGTGCACACCTATAATCCCAGTACTTGGGAGGCAGAGACAGGAGGATCACAGGTTTGAGGCCAGCCTCTGCAACTTAGCAGGATCCTCCGCAACTTAAGTGAGACCCTGTTTCAAAAAATAAAATAAAATAATAATGGCGGAGGCTAGACTTGAACTTGTGATCCTCCTGTCTCAGCCTTCAAAGTATTGGAATGACAGGCATGTGCCATGGCACCCAGTTCACACTCATTCTATTCTTGAGCAGTGAGTGCACTCCTGTTTAAGTGCCTGCACTGTTCCATACCTGTTAGGCGATTTCATTTTATCTCCCCAGTCCTACAGAACTGCTTCATCAGCCTCATTTTGTAGGTGAGGATGCTGGATTTAGTCACATCAGTGAAGAGGGGACCAGCAGCCTTTGTCTTCAGTCCACTTGTGCTGCTATAACCAAATACCTGAGACTGTGTAGGTTATAAATAATAGAAACTTCTCACAATTCTGGAGGCTGGGACGTCTGTAATCAAGGCGTGGGTAGCCTCAGTGTCCTGGGAGGGTCTAGTCTTCCCTGACTGCATGTGTACACAAGTGCGTGTGTGTGTGTGTGTGTGTGTGTGTGTGTGTGTGTGTGTGTGTGTGTGTGTATGGTACTGGGGTTTGAACCCAGGGGCATTCTACCTCTGAGCCTCTGAGCTACACTCCCAACCCTATTTAATTTCTTCATTTTGAAACAAAGTCTCACTATGTTGTGGAAGACTTTGCTATAAATTGCTGAGGCTGGCTGCAAACCTGTGATCCTTCTGTCTTAGCCTCCCAAATACTGGGATTACAGATGTGTGCCACTGTGCCCAGCTGGGAGTTAAGTTTCAACATCTGAATTTTGCAGGGGACACAACCATTCAAACCATAGCAGCTTTCAAAGCCTTCTTTGCCAGATATAGATATATACTGTCTACATGAGCCAGGCACACTCAGTTAATCATAGACACTCTGCAACGTATGTGTACTTATTTCATTTTACAGACCAGCAAACTGAGAATCAGAGGCTAAAGAACTCACCCAATGTGGCAGAGAGTGGTAGAGCCAGTGGTGTGAGTCCATTCAAACTGGCCACATTCTGCTAAACATATTATAGGGTTAATGAGTATTTTAGTTAGCTTTTCTGTGGCTGTGACCAAAATACCTGACAAGAACAACCTAGGAGGAAAAGTTTATTTGGGCTCATAGTTTCAGGGTTCAGTCTATGTGGACTGGCTGCAAGGCAGAAACCACAGCAGCAGAACTCGTGGTAGAGGAAAACTGTTCTCAGTCATAGTGGCCAGGAGCAGAGAGAAAGAGAGAAGGAGACTGGCGACTTAAACAGTTTGCAGGGCCACACCCCCAGTGACCCACCTCCAGCCACCCCCCACCTCTGAACCTTGCTGCTCTGGGGGACCATGGTTCCAACACATGAGCCTTTGGGGACATTTCAAACCCAACATTAACAGTGGGCTTGGGGTGGCCCGAGTATGAGGAGGGGTCACCAGAAGTGAGTTCTCAGTACTTGGTCTCTTTTCTTATTGTTGCTATTAGGATATGGCCACCTTGAACCTGAGCAGACATTGGCATCCACCTGCCCTTACCTCAGCCAGCTCAGTGCAGGTCCCACAGCCTTGTAACCAGGGGACACGAATGTGAGAGCTGTGGCGAAAACCTGTGCCCGTCTACTGGAGCCTTAGTGTGATGTCTGTCAGATCAGACTTCAGGGCTCCTGCTAGCACAGGACTCAGTTTCTTACCCCTTGTCTCTAAAATATTCATGATGTGGAAAGAGAGGTGGTATGAGGAGTATGGATTTGCAAACAGTTCTGGTTTCAGTTTGTTTAACTCAGAATAGGGAAGAAGTCCCTTTTATGGCAGATACAAATGGGGCCTTATGGTTTCTTTTCTTCTTTTGGTCCTGGGAATAGAACCCAGGGGTATTCTGTTTCCAAACTACAACCCCCAGCCCTTTTTCATTTTTGAACCAGGGTCTTGCTAAAATCCTGAGGGTGGCCTCAAACCTGCAATATTCCTGTCTCAGCCTCTCAAATACTGGAATTACAGACATGTGCCAATGTGCCCCACTATGATTTCTTTATGATAAATAAAGCCAGA
>PVLC010007759.1:26838-61847 GCA_004027655.1 Graphiurus murinus | reverse complement strand
GTATTGAACCTAGGGGCATTTTACCTCCGAGCTACACCCCCATTTATTTACTTATTTATTTATTTACTTATTTATTTATTTATTTATTTAAGTACTGGGGATTGAACCCAGGGGCATTTTACCTCCGAGCTGCACCCCCATTTATTTACTTATTTATTTATTTATTTATTTATTTATTTATTTATTTAAGTACTGGGGATTGAACCCAGGGGCATTTTACCTCCGAGCTGCACCCCCATTTATTTACTTATTTATTTATTTATTTATTTAAGTACTGGGGATTGAACCCAGGGGCATTTTACCTCCGAGCTGCACCCCCATTTATTTACTTATTTATTTATTTATTTATTTAAGTACTGGGGATTGAACCCAGGGGCATTTTACCTCCGAGCTGCACCCCCATTTATTTACTTATTTATTTATTTATTTATTTATTTAAGTACTGGGGATTGAACCCAGGGGCATTCGACCTCTGATACATCCCCAGCCCTTTTCATAATTTTTATTTTGAAACAGGGTCTTGCTAAGTTGCTGAGGCTGGCCTCCAACCTGGGATCCTCTTGTCTCAGCCTCTCAAGTGCTAGGATTATTGGCGTACACCACCACTCCTGGCTTTTCTGGATCTTTTGAATCAAAATCTCTGGAAGAGAGACCCACGTGTTCACCAGTTTCTCTGGGTGCAACTGGAGCCACTGTTTCACACTGGGCTCTGGACAGAAAGGAAAATCAATGACATGTCGGATCTGTTGGAGAAAGAACTAAAAACAACCGAGTGTGACTGGCACTCGGGGAGAATTATGGGTAAAATCAGGTGAGAAGCGGCCCCACCCGTCAGGAAGAGCCTGGTGTGTGGTGTTAAGGGGGTCAGACTCCACTCCACTGTTGGATGTAGGGGAGGCCCCTGCTGAAAGGGATCCGGGGAGACACAGGAATAAAGATGAAAGACAAGAACAAAGACCTTTCCCAGCCAGGTGTGGTGGCGCACGCTTGTAATCCCAGCATTTGGGAGGCTGAGAATGAAGGATCTGGGTTTGCAGCCAGCCTCAGCTACTTAGTGAGGCACTCTGCAACTTAGTGAGACCCTGTTTCAAAATAAAGAATAAAAAATAGGGCTAGGGGTATAGCTTGGAGGTAGATGCCCCTGAGTTCAACCCCCAGTACCGAAAAAAAAAAAAAAAAAAAAAAAAAAAAGAACAAAGACCAAAGACCTTTCCCGGGGTTTTAAACAACCAAGACCCGGGTCCTTTGGCCAGTTCCCTTGTTTGCCATCCTTTTCATCAATACCATTTCTCAAGTGTGGAAGGAGACGAGGTAGGATGGCAACCACCCCTCCTCCACTTGCATTGCCAGCAATATATTCTGCTTCATCAAAAGGGGAAGGGTGTGCCATAGACCCGGCCTCCGAGCCTCTCCCGGGCTTCCCTGGACGACTTCATCCCCACTGAAGACTGCATTCAATGTTATTAAAGAAGTGTCGCTTGTAAATGAATGTCAAGGTTTGTCGGTGAGCTCCTTCTCTTTCTCTCTCTGTCTCTCTGTCTCTGTCTCTCTGTCTCTGTCTCTCTCTGTCTCTCTCTGTCTCTCTCTCTGTCTCTCTCTCTCTCTCTCTCTCTCTCTCTCTCTCTCTCTCTCTGATGATGGGGCTGGGCTCATGCCCCAAAGACACACACTGTACGATACATACCCAGTCTTCCCTACCACGCGACCCTGTGCCCAGGTAGCAAATCCCCCTGGCTCCCTTAGTGTCCTGAGGTTTCCATGCATGGACCGCATGCACCAGGAAGCAATGGCGGCGGGCCAGAGGGGAGGCGGCTTCCTTCTCCACAGTGCAACCAGACTCACTGTCCTTCCAAGAGACACCAACGCCAGTTCAACTCGTGAAGCTCTCAATCAGAAACAGGCATAAGTTGGAAAGATTTAATAAAAACATTGAGTGGTAATAGGTCAAGAGATGGATCTTTGAAAACCACAAATTTCTCCCCAAGCCTGTTTAAGTGAATACACTTGCACTAAAAAGGAGTGAGGTTTCCTTAAGCAAAGGAAGTGGGTAAAGGAGAGAAAACCAAACCCTTGACAGCTAAGATTGTTATCTTTACCAGCAAACAAATGTAAAATAAACTGTGCTGGGCCCCCCCCCCCCCCTTACGGCATTTCCCCTCCGCCCCACAGGTTTCCAAGTAGGACTGGGATTGGAAGACTCACCCCTGTGGAGGATGTTTATTTTTGGGGGGAGGAGTACTAGGAATGGAACTCAGGGACATTCTATCTTTGAGCTACACCCCCAGCACCTTTTATTTTTTAATTTGGAAACAGAGCCTTTCTAAGTTGGAAAGAATACTAACCAGGTAGAAAACATCTAATGGAGGTCATTACCCAGACCTAGAAATTAATTTTGGTGAAAGGATGTGTTATAGTTTGGAGACAGAATGTCCACTGGCCATGCAAAAATGTCCCCAGGTGAAACAAGAGAATTGTGAGAGTTCCAATCTCGCCAGCAGATGAATCCACTGATGAGTTGATAATTCGAATGGACTTACTGGGTGGTAACGTAGAAGGTGGAGTGCAGCTGGAGGACATAGGTCTCTGGGGCGTGGCCTTGGGGACTGTATCGTCCCTTGTCCCCCCCGCTTCTGGCCTCCATGATGTGAGAGCCATGATGTCCCTCCATGTACTCACGCGTCACTGCCACCCTTCATGTTTCTGAGCTGGTCCTAAGGACTGAAACACACAAGCCCAATAAACCTTCCTCTCCTGAGCTTGTGTGGCTGGTGTCTGAATCATCGTGGTAAGAACACAGACAGAGACAGGATGGTTTATTCCTCAGATGATACTGAGGAGTATATAGACATATCTTTGGGTTGGTTTCTTGTTTTTTGGGGGGAAGGAACCCTCAAACAGGAATTGCTTTGAATGCTGTAGTTCACTGTGTTGAACAAAGCCAACATCCTTGCTACAGTTTGAATCTTAAAGGTCTTCCAAACATCCATGTGCTAACGCTTTGGTGCCCCAGGAGGTGCCATTGCAAGGAGTGGAACCTTTAAGGGGTACGGCCCAGCGGGAGGTCTTTAGGTCATTGGCAAAGTTCCCTTGAAGGAAATGGTGGGGCCCCAGCTCCTTCCTGTTCCTGTTTTTTGCTTCCTGACCATAAGTGAGCAGTTTTGCTCAGCCACACACTCCCCCATGTGCTACCTCCCCCGGGGCCTAAAAGCAACAGAGCCAATCAGTCCTGGGCTGAAAGCTGCAAAACTGTGAGCCAAAATCAGCCTTTTCTCTTTATAAGTCGATGACCTCAGGTATTTTGTTATAGTGATGGAGAGCTACCACAATCCCGATCAAAGCTAAAGCAATTTAGAACAGAAACCTAAAAGCTCAGCTCATAACTGAATTCTCCTAAGAAGAGAAAAGTTAACACAATGAAAATGTCATGGTTTTGAGCTATTCTTCCCAGGAGAGGGAAAGAAAAATGGAGCAATAAGCAGAAACCGAGGAATGCAGGGAGATAAAGGCGGCAGAATATTCTGTTATCCACGCACAGGTAGCTTGTCTATGTCTCACCCTTCAACTGAACCCAAGTTCTGAATGTGTAAGTGAGATTGAATAATATCTCTTTCCGTGGGTCTTTGATAGAGTCTGAAGCTTGTGAATATGGATTCGGAACATCTGTCTTCCACATCCCCTGTCCGTGGCCTGCCTTAGACTGAAGTCTTGGGTGGAACTAATGACAGCAGTCATGTGTGTTCATACCTCCAGGGGAAGAAGGTGAGAACACAGAAATATTAATTCAGCCATCAGAGAAGCCACTCACAGCCTGCAGCTGACACTGTTTAGTCTTACAGCCTTACAAGGACTGGGTCGCTTTAAAAGTGAATTATGAAAGCGATTTAGGACTTGCTTGCGGAAAACCTTGGCAGGTAGCAAAACCAGACTGCCCGTGGCCGCTTCTAAGATTTCAGTTGACATGGTTTGCGGTTGAGAAGTCAGAAGGACTCCCCTGGAACTTAGGCTTAGTCCTTTCTAGTTGATGCCAAATCCAAGCCGGGCATGCAAGCCAATTTTTATAGAGTCAAAGGCACCGACAGTATATAAAGTTTTATAATCTGATTTCTACAACATGAGCTGGGCTGCTTGAATCGCATCATGTTGAGAATGTGGAATGAAAGATTCCAAATGCAGGGCGGTTCTCGAGCTGCTCAGAGCCCAGGGGTTAAAAAGTTTGTCGTGAGCCATCCCTGGCAGGCTGAAAAACTCAGTATCAAAGTCAGGATTGGTCCTAAAAAGATAACCCGGGGTGCCGCCACATCAAGGCAATAGTTATCATTGTGGCTTAGCCACAAAGAGCAAATTAAGTTACTGTGGCCAAAATCAAATGTTCAACTTCTTTAGTGATTACCTCACAAAAAATAATGTACAGAATTTGTTTACATAAATATCATATCACTTCTCCTCCCCGCCCTCCGTACTGGGAATTGAACCCAGGGCCATTCTACCTCCAAGCTACACCTCCAGCCCTATTTTTTATTCTTTATTTTGAAACAGGATCTCACTAAAGTTGTGGAGGGCCTCACTAAATAGCTGAGGCTAGCTGTGAACCTGCGATCCTCCTGTCTCACCCTCTCAAGTACTAGGATTACAAGAATGTGCCACTCTGCCCAGCAAATATTGTATCACTTCTGAACCTGCACTTAATACATACTTAGGGATTAATATCATACTTTGTGTTATTTTTATTTCTAACTATTCGAGAGCATTCAGACATGCGTGGAATGCTTTCCAAGGCAACTCGATGGTCCTGAGTAGTCGCAGTATTTTCTAGATTCACCCTATGGTGCAGAAGCCAGAGTCTCAGATTTACTTCAGGTGCTCGCCCGACAGATCACACCTGGTCTCCAGATGGGCAGTTCCTTGAGGTACAGCGAGCACCTCATTCGCAGGGAAGAGACCTGGCCGGGGCCCACGCTCTCCCACCTCCTGGACCACTGAAATCAGGACAGGGTGAATGATCCATACTTTGGACCTGCCTTATTTCTATCTCCTTTAAAACCATATCCGCATGAGTTCTGTCCTTCAGTTCGTTGACTCGTGCCATTGAAGAGTTTTATTGCATTACAAGAACCATGCTGTTACGAAACAGCGATGTGGTGAGCTACCCAGGCATTGCATAAATATGCCTGCAAAGTCAAATTCCATGCTCCTTCAAAGCAGAGCCTTGGGATTCACTTTGGGGCTCCTCTTCCATCTATGAAACCCACTCGAGGTGTAATCTTGAACAAGTTTTTTTTTTTTTTTAAGAATTTTATTGGTGCGATATGATTAAATACCATAGTGAGATTCAAAGTGATACCTTCAAATATGCACCCAATAGGTCTAGGTGTGATTCCGTCCTAACCCCGTCCCTCTGCTCACTCCTCCCCCCATAACGTGCAGCGAGGTTGTTACCGACGCCTTCATCTATGGGCATGATATTACTTGGCCTGTTTCCATCCTCAAGCCTCTTTTCCCTTCCTTCTTCCCTCCCCTGGCCTCCTCCCGCTATTCCACTGGTCTCTCTCTCCTTCTGGTCGCAAAGTCCTCTTTCTTTCCTATTTTCTCTCTGGCTTCCACTTAGGAGAGAAAACACAAGTTTCTTAACTCCACCTCTGAGGTCTTGTAGGGTACCTGCCTACCTTAGAGCTCTCCCGTAAGAGAAGTAAGGTATGTGCCTCATACAATAATGATGTGAGACTTCAGAGCAGTATTTTATGTAAAGTTATTAAAAAAAAAAAAAGAGGGCCTAATGCATAGCGGAGTGCTAGATGGTCTGTTTTTATCAAATCAATATTTGTACATAATTTAAAAAGCAAAACAGCAACGAGTAGGAGGAAAAGGAGATAGGATTTGAACTACTCCACAAAGAGACTCTCCAACCTTCTAAGGTAACTGGTCTGCCTATCCTCGAACCTGCTGTAGGCCTGGAGTCTGTGAAATAAAAGGACTTTTTTGTATCATCACTCTCTCTAAAGCCCCCCACCCCACGCTTTCTTTCTTCCGAAAGTCCACGGTACCTCTAGCCCACCCTGCGCCCTCTCCTCCATCTCTTTGACCCTTCCCCTTAAACCTTTTGAAATTATTTAGTCAGCTTGGCAGCACCGGGGAGGGAGCGAGGGCCACCGTGTGCACAGCCCGTCACAATGCCAGCGACGCCCACCACTGACCATCGCTGTTCACACCTAAGACTGCCCTGGCTAATTCGACCAGGATACCAGTCCTCACTCGTGTCTGCTGGTCACTGCAGGCACCAAGAAGTTCAAATAACGCAGCGTGGGTGAAAATTCAGAAGGGGAGCACGCTGTGTGTGTCTCAGCGCAGCTCCCAACAGCTCAGGAGTGGAAAATCCTTTCTCCTCCCTCTCAGCTACCGAGAACCGCCTCGGTGGCTTTCCCCAGACTTCCTGGGTTCTTGTTCTCCTCCAGGAACTTTTTAATAGGCCCCCAGACTACTTTTCACCTCACAGTGACCTCTGGCTCCTCGAAAGCCCTCCTCTCCCCAAGCCGCTTCCAACTGCCCTGCTGGCTTCTCCTTGTCTTGTGGGTCACCAGCGGGGCTCAGGAACCAGCCCGGCTCACACACCACTGACCCAGCAAGGCATAATTGAGCTGGGATTAAGTCTTTTAATTGTGGCATGTGATTCTGAGCCCTTCAGAGAAAAGGCTCCCCATGAGGGTGAAATAACAGAGGAAAGCAAGAACAAAGCCATGTTCCTCAGGAGCTCCCAGCAACCCCACAAACGAGCAGCAGAGGAAAAACCGGGAGTGTGGAAGCCAGAAGGGTAGGAATCCAGAATGTTCCGGGACCTGGGGTTGTAGAAAAATTGCAGCAGCAGGACTGAAGGAGGCTCTGCGGACACTTCACAGCCGGCCCGGAGCGTGTGAATGGAGAGAAGAGGGTGACCTTTCTCCCCTCCTGACTTGGAGTGGTTCAGTATGCCAACCGAGGGCTTTGTTTATCTGGATCACCAATCATTGGCAGTACCCCTCCGCCCCACCTGTCCCCCCTGAAATCTTAGGTCCCAGCACTCTGATTTCTAAAGCAAGCCTGAATTTTCGCTCAGTTTCTTTCTAAGTGTGGATTGCATGGCCATCCTGCAGGTACAAGTGAGATCTCTGCTCTTCTGGAAGTTTCCTTTGTGCTTGGGGTTCTCCAGCTTATTTATATAAGTGAGTTCTATGGAGATGAAAGTGCCCTGTGTGTGTGTGATGGGGGGTGGAGGCGGGAACCTGGGCGCAGCTGAAACCTCTGGTTATGTGGAGATTCTAGCGGTATTGAGAAAGATCGAGAAGAAATGCAAGGAAACCGTCTGAAGGCACCGCCCCACTCCAGCGTGCCCGGAGGAGCCAGGGCAGAAGGACAGTCGTTTGGAACCCTCCTTCCTGCGAGAGGCCATACTGCAAGACCAAACCAGGAAAAACACATTCTAAATCACGCCGGATGCATGGGAGGGTAAGTAATGGAATCGCGTAAGGGAAGAGACTGAAGTTGGCTGCAAACCCCTGAAGTGTAATTGTTTGATACAAAAGAAACATTGGCAAAATTTCAAGTTAGGAATTCCTGGTTGACTTAATTCGCCATTCCCACCATCCCTCCGCAAACCTCCCAGGAAGCTGGGGAAGACTGCCATTGCTACAGAACACTTGGGCTTGCTCGAAGACTGTTTATCTTGGCTGCTAACATTCTGTGCCTCGTTTCCCACCTTCTCTTGGGTGGAGAGACACTGAATTCGCAGAAGAGAGAAGAAAACTTGCCCTGTGGATAAAATAAAATATATTTTGACATATCGAATACTTTATAGAATGAGTGAGACCTAAGTGTTTTGTTTTGTTTTGTTTTGTTTTAACTGTCCCTCCACTATCTGCTGCAACCTCCATCCCCCTACGCTCCTCCAAACAAGATTTTATCGAGACTGAGGTCTGGGAGTTTAGAGCCCAGGACACCAGTACACACAGAGACCACACACCTGCTTGTTATTGTTCTGTTTAGTTGCGGTGCTGGGGACCGAACCCAGGTCCTCAGGCCCACTGAGCAAGTGCTCTACCACTGAGCTGTGTCCCCAGCCTTCATTTTGTTTTATTTATTTATTTATTTATCTATTTATTTATAGTAATAAAAAGCCTTTCCTGCCCAATCTCAATGCTGAATTAACTATGGTTTCCGCCATCAATATTCAGTTGGAAATAAACTAATGAAAAACAACAGAGTACCCTATCTTAGAAGTAGCATTCAAATAATTCTCTCGCCCACATTTTTTTTCCCCTGAGCCAGAAATGACAGGAGCTTTGTCATTTCTGTGGAAAAATTAAAGAAATCTATAGAAAAGAAAGTTTGAGAGGTGTTCTAAATTTGGGTAAACCATGGTAAATGGGGGGAAAATTTTTTTTTCTTTTTGTTTTATTTGTATATTCTAACCCTAACCTAACCCTAACCCTAACCCTAACCCTGGAAAATTTTTTTAAATATGATAATCTGCATGGAATGGGGTTGAGGGACAGATACTTAACCATCTAGTCCTTATTAAAAATGCCAGTATGAGCCGGGCGTGGTGGCTCATGTTTGTAATCCCAGCATTCGGGAGGCTGAGACCAGAGGATCCAGGTTCACGGCCAGCCTCAGCTACCTAGTGAGGCACTCCGCAACTTAGTGAGACCCGGTTTCAAAATAAAGAATAAAAAATAGGGCTGGGGGGATAGCTCGGTGGTAGAATGCCCCTGGGTTCCATCCCCAGTACCGCAAAAATAAATAAATAAATGCCAGTATGGGCCAAGATTCTCTGGCTTTCCACAAGTGTTTTTTGTTTGTTTGTTTGTTTTTGGTTTTTGCAGTACTGGGGATGGAACCTGGGGGCATTCTACCCCCGAGCTACAGTCCCAGCCCTATTTTTTATTCTTTATTTTGAAACAGGGTCTCACTAAGTTGCAGAGTGCCTCACTAAGCAGCTGAGGCTGGCCACGCACCGGGATCCTCCGGTCTCAGCCTCCCAAATGCTGGGATTACAAGCACGTGCCACCACGCCCGGCTCACAAGTGTTATTTTAAAAGAGTGTTTTGAAGTGTGCGCCACACTAGCTACCCTGTAGCTGCGGTGCTGTTTGTCTTGGCGAGAGCCAGGATCCTTTGCGGGTACCGAAGCTGAGCCACTCTAGAACTGGGCTGCTGGATGGCTCTCCAGAGAGTTCAAATATTTGAGTGGGAAGATTTGTATGCAACTTGTTTCTTGTTTGGATGCAAAGAAATATGGCCACTAAAACCAGGTGCGAAAACACGGCTGGGCCTCTGTGACTGCGGTCCTGGGACCGGGGGTCTCGGGAGAGGCTGGGAAATGAACCTCCCGAGCCGCAGAGTCCGGGCTCTGGCAATCCGGCCCCAGCGCACACTCCAGGACCAGCGGCCAGCTCTGCCCTGTTGACCCGGCCTCTCGGGGCCGCCAGTGGGGAGCACATTCCTCTGTCCCTCACCCCTTGCGAGTTCAGCACAGGTCAGTGAGCACCTGAAGCTTCTGGACAACAGATAATAAGCTTACTCAGCCTCCTGACAAGGAAGCCAGCCACAGCCCCGGAGCCTCCGCACTTTTCTCTTCAAGATAAGCCTCGATAACATCTGGGATCAAACGCAGCTGATGAGGTTTGAAGTGTCCAAGTGCTTACTTGGTTTCCTTTCTATCTTTTTTTTTAGAGAACTTAGCCTTATTACACTCAAAAAAGTAAATAAGTTAGGGCATGGCTTCCTGATCAAAGATTTTTCATGTTTAAAACAGTTTTCTTTTTCTTTTTTTTTATTATGGTACCAGGGATTGAACCCAGGGACATTCTACCTCTGAGCTACACCGCCAGCCCTATTTTTTTTTTTTAATTCTTTATTTTGAAACAGGGCCTCACTAAGTAGCTGAGGCTGGCCTCGAAGCTGTGATCCTCCTGTCTCAACCTCCCAAGTACTGGGATTACAAGCGTGGGCCACCACGCCCGGCTTAAAAAGTTTTCTCTTTAAGGGACAACATTTTAAAGGGGCAAGCAATTTCTGTAGCAAAATTAGGTGATGTGGGAAGCCAAGAAGCTGCTATAGCTGGGGTCTGGATGGCCCCAGAGGCCTGTGTGTTAAGGGCGTGTTTCCCTGCTTTACGCTATCCGGATGTCAGGATGCAGTAGAACCTTCCAAAGGTAGGACCTGGTGGGAGGTCTTCAGATCACTGTGGGATTGTGGGACCCCAATTTTCTCTTCTCTTTCACTTTTGGGGCTCTCGGAGTTGAGTGGCTTTGCTCTACCACATGCACCAAACACGATGGTGTTGCTTCACCACAGACCCACAAGCAAGAGTCAACTGACCCTCTGAAATTATGAGCCAAAACAAACCTTTTCTCTTTATAAATTGATTGTCTTGGGTGTTTGTTATGGTGACAGAGAACTGACTAGCACAGAGGCCAAGGAACAGAATGTCTCAAACTTGGAAAACAGCTGAGAATCATGATCTTCATGTCAGCGAAAGTCACTCAAGTTTGTTTAATCTGAGTACAAGTTGTTTAATCTGGTACAAGTTGAAATAATAGTTTTAGGAAAATAAGTAACATCTAAGCAATTCATGGTGGTCTTTGCAGAAGAGCCATATCTATGCCTTTCTTTGGTAAATTAACTTAGCTTCTGTTACTATTCATAAACAAAAGAATACTTCAAATGTTTTATTTTTTACCTATTGTTGGGGAAACAAAATCCATATATCTAGGGTCTTATTTTTTCATGTCAAAACCCACCTGTCAAATGACCTTACAGAGGAGTGTAAAGTGGCTTTTGGTTTTGGACACATGTAAGAAGTCCTGGTTTGAAAACAACACAGTTTATCACATCTTGGCAGAATACTAATAGTTCAAATAAATGAATAGGTGGGCCCAGGCACTGTGGTGTTCCTCGGACAGATCGCTGATAGGAGACGCGGAGACCCTGTTTTCTGATGACTTGGGCCATCATTCAATGCTCTTGAGTATAGAAGATCACTTTGAGATGAATTTTACCTTGTTACTCACAGTTAACTAATAGAAGAACATGCACAAGTCAAATATAGTCTTGGTTTTAAGGCCTTCTTTATCCCAACACATGTTCTCTAAGCCTTTTGATGGAACTAATAGTGAATGCCTGAATTTTTAAGAGGGGAACTCATTTCAGGAAACGTGGTATGAAGCCCTTTGGCCCAGGAGAAATCCTTCCCGTGGCACCTGCCTTGCTACCTGGCTGCCCCTTTACCATCTGCTCCCTGGCTCCAAAGCGTGACTCCCTCCCTAGTCCCTCTCTGGCTGCCTCTGATCTCCACCTCCCAACTCTGGGCCCCAGGTCTGCTCTGCACATGGCCACGCATGGCCCGGCAGCGTGCCAAAGAATGGCCACCCCATAATTACTTCATAACAATGATGAAAGTGTGTTTCCACATCACCGTGGCTGACCCTCACCCAGCACACATCACCTTCATGACAGATTGGAAAACCAAGAAAAAGCACGATTCTTATCAAAATGTACCCAGCAGCAGACCATGCAGGTTGGCGGGGAGTAAGCCTTGGCTTTGAACTGAGACGGTGAGCCGGTTTGAGAATCCACACGGTTGCAGCAGGACTTGAATAAACACCACGGTTTCAATCGAGACCAACTCAACATGATCAATAGTATGTGTCCCAGGAAGCCAGAGGGGAAAGGTCACTTCTGGCTGGGAAGTTCAGGAGCTTTTTGAAGAAGGCGGTACTTGAGCAAGACTGGGAAGATGAAGCAGGATGGGTCCCGGGTGTGAGGGTGGGGAGAGAGAGCGCGTGGACTGGGAGGAAGGAAGAAACAGCAGCGGGGGACTGGAATGGGGGTTGGTGGTGGGAGAAAAGGCGGGGGAGAAACTGGGAGAGCGGTGTGAGGTCCTGCCCTGGTGGGCTCCATGCCAAAGGATATAGAAGATTCTGTGGACAATGGGAGCCATTGGAGGTTGTTGAGCAGCAGACTGTCCTCATTGGAGCAGTGTCCTTTGGAAGATGAGTCTGACCTTGGCAGTGGGTTGGATTAGAAATAGTAAAGACAGGATCCAGGCAGAGCTCCAGGGCAGCATCTGAGTCACAGGAGCTGGGGCAGCCAGAAGTCTGGGACAGAGGGGGGACAGAGTCAGGATGGGTCAAAGCCTCAGCTGGGATTGGACCCGAGGAGGGACAGAGGAGGAAAGGAAAAGGTCACTCTGAGCTTCCAAGCCAAAGTGACCAAGACCACCATGTTACCAGGGATGGACGAAGGGACCATGGCTCATACATTTCCAAGTCCTTGAAGACAAAAGATGACAGGAGAGAAAGGGGCTATGAGCCAGGAATGCGGTTGGTGTGGTGGGGGAGGTCTACGGAAGACAGGACCCACAGGCGGCCACTTAATGCGCACTCCGGAAGCACTAAGTAAATGAACAAGAGTGTAGAAGGTGTAGAAGGTGATCTGAATTTGGAGCCCGCTTCCAACAAAGACGGAATGCAATGAAATTCAGATGCAAATACAGGCTGGAAACAGGTGCTCTTCAAAAGCTTAGTTAAATTGAAACCACTTCCACCAATACTCTAGGCATAGGATGATGTAATTGTATCATACAACATAACTTTCGTTAATGAAGTAGAACAACTACTCACAAAATCCAAGATATTTTTAAAGTACCCAGAGTTCTGCTCAGCTGGATGAATTATGTAATTAAAACAAACCTATGGCATTTATTCTAAAGTAGTGGGATTTCTGGAGCCAAGAATCTGGGCACCACGCTGCCAACATTGCCCCTTGACGTCAGATACCCCGTGGCTTGAGTTTCTCGTGGAGTAGAATGCTTCAGTTCATCAGCTGTTGGAAACTGTTTTCTTCTGTTTTATTTTCCCTCCTGAAACTAGCAGCGTGTTGTAGCACAAAGTCATAGACCACGGTCATTTCTCCAAGCACTTGATTTTTTTCGTTGTTGTTGTTCTTTCTCATTTCTAGTAGAAGACAAATGTGAGCCCCTATCCAAGAAACATCAGTAGACAAAAAGAAATGGGGAAGCGTTATAAGAGAACCAATTTATATTTCTATAGCATCCTTTCTTGGAAGAGTTTAGGATAATTATAGAACTATTTCATTACACCAGTGTACATGGAAAATATGATGGTATTCATGTTATAGATTTCTTAGCTTGGTCAATAAAACTTTCTGTACTCTACCAATAAAGAATATTATTAAGATGTCAACTGTTAAATCTGAATCTTCTTTTCATGAATGGATCATTCAAAATTGTTTTCACTAAAGTGCTGCTGGCTGCAAAGCTAAACAGGATTAATAATTTGAAGACTTGTGGCATTTCGTTTTCAAAGAAAATAAGGTTACCACCTGAGTGACGGTGGGGAATTGAGTGAGCTGTGGCTAGGAGCTTTGTACTGAGGCACCATATGCAAAATTCACTCTTTAAGTACATATAAATAAAGAAATTGTACCAAGAACATTCCAACTCTGTCAGTGGAGTCCAGAAATTTCTGAGTTACTTCTCACCTTTTTTTTTTTTCAAGCCAGCTGCCAAGGATAAGTAAAGCAAGTTCTGACTAATGGAATTCATAAATCATTTGTTAAGAGGCTGGGCACCTTTCAGCTCTCACATTCTTTCTTGTGGTCCTCAGATGAGTTGGCAGCTAAGGCATTTATAATACCTCTCAGCACCGTCCTTTTCGCACTGGTACAAAAGAAGAGGGGAGATGGGAAAATACTAACCCTGCCTCCAGGCCGGCCAAATGATTTGCACACAGGCAGATAGGAGCAGAGACAGATCTGATCCACAAAAGGGGAGTTAACATCCCAGCATTTGGGAGGCTGAGACTGGAGGATCCGGGTTCGCGGCCAGCCTCAGCTACCTAGTGAGGCCCTCCGCAACTTAGTGAGACTTGGTTTCAAAATAAAGAATAAAAAATAGGGCTGGGGGCGTAGCTCGGAGGTAGAAGGCCCCTGAGTTCAATCCCCAGTACCGCAAAAAAAAAAAAAAAAAAAAAAAAAAGGGGAGTTAACAAAGGTGGATAAACACAGGTCAGTCACCCTTCCACTTGGTCCTCAAATATTCATGAAGAGGCTGCAGGCACTAGTCTTGTGAGGGACTGGAAAATAAAACCCAATTCCCGTCCTCCAGAGACTCTGTCGAGGGAGGAACCACAAAAGTCCCCACTTGCCCCCCTCTTGGAGGCAGGCAGGCCTAGGAAGCTTGCTATCTGGCTATCTGAAAACCCTTCTAGCCAGCGCTGTTAGCTGAGGGGATGAGACAGGGTAGAACTGTGTGTGACTGAGTTCACCTCCGCCCCTCCAGTCCCAGCGCGCCTCCCTCTCCTTCACCAGGTTCCTTCCTCACCGACCCACTCAGCGGCATTGTCATCTGCCGCCCACCTCCCTCAGCCCTCTCAGGAAAGGCTCTGAACTCAGTCATTAAACAAGAGCGGGCTGTTTCCTCTGGTGATCACAACCCAGCAAAGCACCGTAACAAGAGGCTGTCGCTAAGGCGAGGATTTTCCTGTATGACTTATGCAAAGCCTTGACCTCCCCCACTTTCCAGCCCCTCCCCCAACCTTAGCAAGAATTTCGTCTTAGTGACACTTGCACTTGATGCTTTGTCTCTGTGCTAGCTGTCTGGAGCATTATGACTTGGTATTGTACTCCACATTTGTGTCACTGTGAGGAAAATACTTGACATGCACAACTTAGGTGGAGAAAGATTGACTTAAAACAACCCTCAGCTCCATGGTGATGGGGAGAGAGAGGGAGCAAGGAAAGAGAAATACAGGGACGGACAGAGTCCCTGGCCATGCCCCCAAGGACCCACCTTCCAACCATGTCCCACCTCCAAGCCTGGCTACATGTCTAACACATGAGCGTTTGTGGGACATTTTAAATGCAAACCATAACACCTGGCAAATAGAACGCAATTATGGAGCAGAGAGCCCTTCCTGATGCCTCTGGAACCGCTCCACTTACACAGCCACATGGTAACCAATAGCCACATGTAGTTTATTAAATTAACTGGGCTGGGAGTGTAGAGCAGTAGCAGAGAGCTTGCCTAGCATGCTCGACCCCCAGCACTGCAAACTAAATAAATAAATAAGTAAGTAAATAAATAAATAAATAAGTAAATAAATAAATGTTAAAAGTTTGAATGAACTAAAATTAAATTTAAGCCAGGTATGGTGGCGAGCGCTTGTAATCCCAGCATTTGGGAGGTAGAGACCGGAGGATCTGGGTTCGCGGCCAGCCTCAGCTACTTAGTGAGGCTCTCCACAACTTAGTGAGACCCAGTTTCAAAATAAAGAATAAAAACTAGACCTGGGGGTGTAGCTCAGAGGTAGAATGCCCCTGGGTTCAATCCCCAGTACTGCAAAAATAAATAAATAAATAAATAAATAAATAAAAATTAAATTTAAAATTTAGAGTCTCAATTGACTGAGCCCAGGGGCTCAGTATTCACCTGTGACCAGTACCCACCATATTAAACAGTACAGAACATGCACTTCCTCCATCTTTGTATCCTCATTGGACCATGCTTCTCTGAACCAAGATGCTAACTGTGGCCGAGGATCACTTTCAGATGGAAAGTTCACACAACAGAAGTTGAACCATTTAGATTTAAGAAATCAGCTACATTAAAAAGTGGAAGCTATAATTATGCAAAACAGTTTATTCTCCCACACATAAAGGACCAGAGACAACATTTTTCATTATGTTCCAAAGAAAGAAGGCAAAAAAGAGATACGGTAAGGATTGAACTAAATGAGCTAGGGACAAAAAGGCAGCTTATCTTATAAACAGGCTTAATCTTTGGAGATCTTTGTTAAGAGGTGCTCCTTAATTTTCTTATTTCTCACACGGTATTCTGAAATTCACATAAATATTTCAATCGTTGTATTGTTTCTTTATGTTTAATTAAAAAAAAAAGCATGGAAAACCTGTAGTGTTCTAATACAGCATATCATATGCAGAGTACAAAGCAATCTCTGCCACCAGGAGCAAAGCGAGTATCATTAATACAAAGAAGGTGGTGAGACAACCACTCACGGAGACCCCCCTAGCAACCTCGCAGCTAGGGAGCCTTGTCCTGCCTTCTTCCCAAGTCCTGGTTGGTTCTCTTTCTCAATGGCAGCTCAAGTATTGGCTTTTCTGGACCCAGGACTCTCTTGGCCCATTGCCTCCCACTCCCGTCACTTTGGGGCCTCTCCTACAGCACACCAGTGGGGCTGGTGTTGAAGTTGAGACAATGGGAGAGAGCTCTTAACTGCAGGCCACTGAGAGTTCGGGAATGGCTAGCTTGGTGGCTAAACTGGGAAAGAAACACATTTCCACCCCAACACTTACAACCTAACCCCAGTCTATTTCTGACCCACCCACTAATAAAAAAAAAAAACATAAGGCAGACAAGCATGAAGGTGAAAGCAAAGCTTGAACTCTACAGGTGTCCTCTGCCTCTTTTTACCGGCACAATCCAGATTTCACTTGATTCCTAAAACAAATTCTCCTTCCCCAAGACAGCTTATGCAGAGGGCGACTTTCCACTCAGAGAATCAGCTTCTCTGTAATGAGTCTGGGAGAAAAGATAGCCCAAAGATTTTCCTTCTGCCCCTCCTGCCTCCCAGCACTACATTTACTCTGGTGGCCTATCAAGAGTGGCCGTGCAAAATGGCACCAATCAGTCAGCACACACTTGCTGGTACTGTCATGGCTTAGGTTCGGAATGCCCCAAAAGGACATGTCGAAAGCACGTCTGCAGTGGAGCGATATTGCAGGATGAAATAGTTGAATCAGGGCTCTAATCCCATCAGTGGATAAATGCACTGAGGGGTTCATAACTGGAATGGATTTACTAGGTGGTAGCTGAGACAAGTGGGTGTGCCTGGGGGTAGGGGAGGCAGGATGCTGAGGATGTGGCCCTGATCACTTTCTGCCACTCTCTGCTCTCTGATTGCCATGAGATGAGCTGCTGTCCTCTGCCACATGCTGTGTCACCATGACATCCACCTTGAAGCCAGCCAGCTGTGGACTGTACCCTGAAACCATGAGCCACACAAACCTTTCCTCCTCTGTGTTTTTCATGTTAGGTATTTGGGCTATAGCAATGGAAAAGTGCACTAAAACAAGTGCCCATTAGGATCAAGCGCCCTGTCTTCATGGAGTTTTGGGTGAAAAATATCACCTGAGGACGGAGAGCTATCTAGAGTCCCCAGGACCCCAACCGTTGATGACTGAGTGTTTCTTGCACGTGGACAGCAATGGGAAGGGACACGTTGGTGATGGAAGAACACACGAGGCCATACTTGAGTATAAGTCAAAGTGTCAGGGGCAGGCAGAGTAGCACATCCCTCGTGGCACCAGCATCCTCATGATCCATGTGTTCTCAGAGAGATGTGTCAGGGAAAAACTAGTGGGTTAGGTATTCACCAGCAAGGATTTTCTCATCTTCCACGCAGATGGGCACATTGTACTGGAAGAGAGAAACTGGGTGAGCCTGTTTCGAAGCTTACATGGAAAAGTAGGGAGGCCCAGCTGTTGGGGTGGACGAGGGCAGAGAAAACACAGCCAGACAGCAGGGAACAGGCTTTATTTAGGAATAAAACCTGGAAGGAGGCATCTGACAGGGAGAGAGCCCTGAGAGTCAGAAAGCCCGCCTCCTTACAGGCGAGGGGATTTTTTTATGGGGCAAGGAAGGGGAAGGCACAGGAGGAGTCATGGAAGTCGCCGGTTGGTGTGCTGGTGGCCAGGTCATCGAGGGGCAGGGCAATGGTCAGGTGGGCATTTCTCTTTCTTTGTTCCTTTGTTCTCAGTCCTCCTCTGGCGTGACCTCATGGCCAGAGCTCACAGCGAGACCTCACAGTGCCCACACCAGCTCCCGAGCTGCTCCGTGATTCCACCAAAAAATGACAGTCTTAATTGCACTTGGCGGATGAGCTAATTACGGTCAGAGAAAGTTGACACTAGGGTCGAAATGAATGACACATTCTTTTTTGCTGGGAAACACGGCACACAGGTGACATTCTTATGCAATTCGAGTGCTTCTTCAGAGTTCTGGGAAGATATTTAAACCAAAAGAGTTCAAGATAAAGCGGCGGGGGAAAACATCCCCGTGTGGGATTGTGGAGGTTGAGTGGTGAACAGGAAATGGAGTTCAAAAGAGATAGACTAATGGCTCACAAAAGGCCAAAGTAAGTGGGAAAGAGAAATTAATTGGATCAGTCTGTTAGGGCTCAAAACGGCCTGATAGAAAGGCGACGTAACATCCTGAATCCCAAGTTGCGATCCCAAATCTCCCATATGACTAATAATTAAAGCCAGCTCTTGGGAAATAAATTCTTTAATTTGTATATTCCAGGGGGGAAGTGGGGGGGGCGTTCAGGGAGTTCCTGAAGTAAGGTTAAACTCCAAATTTTCTTCTAGGAGGTAAATTCCTTAAGAGACAAAAAAAAAAAAGGGTTTGGAAGCATGTTATATAACCATGACAAACTTGAGGTTCTCCTTCTAGGACCCGGAGACAAACCTCACTCCCAAAAGCTCAGCTGCCCCATGCCACCCACAGAACCTGCCTTGAAGGCACGGCCGCTAGCGTCCGCACGGACTTCAGGAAGTCCTGCTGAGGGCTTTGTTAGTTCTTCTCTTTCTTTCTTCATTTTGTCTTCATTTTGTTATCCAACTGTTACGCTGGAAGGCACATATGCACACTAACTCCATCAGGAATTTGGGCAGAAGTGGAACAAGGAGTTACCCCACCATAACCCAAGGTGACAGACACCCCGGCCATTTGGGAGCTCAGAATAGAAAACAGAGACATGCACACGAGCAGTTTCCCCTGACCAGAGATCACCCGGGGACGCCTCTAGACCCCAGGAGGAGGGACAGCCCCCATCTCAGTTGAAACGGTTACCAGCGCAACCTGCAGAACGCTGGGGCTTCTGGAACGTTCCCACACGGTTTTTGAATTGGATAATGGACTCACCTCCAGCTCTCAGGAAGTGAGCTATGCAGGCTTTGTGACTGCAGAAGAAAACAGCCGGTGAGGTGCGTGGGATTGGAGGTTGAGAAATGAAAAGGGAAAAGCACTCTGTTTTGTTTTCTGAAGGAGGATTTTACTACATTTCCAACAATGGTCAGTGGTACTTCTCGGGGCATAAAATGTCCCTGGGTTGGAAGAAACAATGGAAGATGTGTTGCGGGAGTTTGGAGAAAATGTACAAGTGGAAAGACAAGAGCTAAACGGCATGCAGGGGACACGCTTCGAGTGAGGGCTTCACCCTGAGGCGGCAGAGAGGAAATGCCAGCCCGGAAGTCCTGGCCAGCCCAGGGGACAGCGAGAGAGCTCTAGCTGGGCTTAATAGCATCGGAATCACCTGTTCCTCATGGGGAAAACCTTGAGATGCTGAGTCAGTGGGTCCAGGTAGGGCCAGGAAATTAGCAGGGCTAACACACCCCGGTGCTGCCAGTTCTGCTTTGTTCTGTGCATAGCCCGTTTTCCAAGGGAGCTCGGTCACCGTTCAAGAGACTGCACTTTCATGGGAAACTCAGTCTCCAAGTCTCATCAACAGGACAACTGCCTCTTAACAGGGCAAGGTGTTGACTTGCTTGCAGCTGAGGAGCATCTGTCCGGCCAGCAAGGCCCCTGTTCCCAGGGATCGGGGAGGAGGCTGAGGCCAAGCGTCAGTTCCAAGAGTCACAGTGGGAAAATGGTTCAAATACACACATAGCTCGTTGGAGCCTTCTCCACATTAATGGGAAGGCTGGCTATTCTGTTATTTCCCTTCTTGATATTTTCAATCTTTGACATTCAGCTCCAGATAGCCTTGTATATTAAACCAGGACTTCTTTTCTCCCCTTCTTCCCAAGCAAGGGTTTATCTCCAGGCTAGGAAAAGCCTTGGGGGTTTCTGAGCACCTGTTAAGAGAGCCGAGAGCCGCGGTCTTTGTGGAGAGAGCGCTGAGATTGCCAGGCACACTGATGTTGAGTTTGATGGAGTGGCGATGGGCTCGGGCGCTCTCGCAGGGAAATTGGAGGGCTAGACACAGCGCTTTGAAAAAGCCAGCGACTCCCAGGCAGGTATGTTCTGTGTGGCCACCTATAAATTGTGTCCCCAGGTGACGTGAGCAAGACAACCACTTTAGCTGTTTGTTGAAAGGCCTCGCTTCCCCTGAAAGACCATTTCAACACTTGTTCATTACATTTAAAACATCAAAGAGGATTTGCGAATCTGGAAAACATTTATGAAAAATTTAAATGGGGTGTCACTTTGGCAGTGTAAGTGGCATGAACTGTTTGATTTTCAACTATTTACAGATGTCTCTGGCTCTGGGATTAACGCATATATTTTTCAGGCGAAATTTGGTATGTGAAGCCTTGACCGAATTTGTCTGAGAGAGGAAAATTAGCTGAAACCTATATACTGTGAAACCGCTCCCCTTGACAGACTGTGCTCCTCTCTCTGTGTGCATGAGAAAAGAGAAACTTTTTTCCCCCTTCAATCTGTATTCTATTATAGTTCTTGATATCAGAAATTCTGCATGAGAAGATTTAAGAACTTAATGTTCTATTCTCATTTTTGTTTGGAATTCCTGAGTTCCAAAGTTGCCAAATCCTTCCTTCCCTGGTTCATATTTATGCCTGAGAACTTTCTTTAAATAACTATCTGGAAGCTTGTCACATAAGACAAGGCCAAAAGACAATATGAACTGGGAACATATCTGGCCTTTGACAAGTCTAGAAGTTTTCCCAAACATTGTTTTTCTGACATAGATTCCAGTAATTAATGATCCTGTGACTCAGAGCTTCTGCCCTTGGGGAAAAAAGGGAGAACATTCAGGGTTTTGCCTAGAATATTTTGAAAGATTGAATGTTTTCTGTAATTCATATTTAGTTATCATTTGTGCCACTCCTCACTCCTAAAATGATTTGATGTGACATAGAAGAGACCACACAATACTTCAAAACAAGGCAAGAAAATGAGGGGAAAATAACTGCCACAAGTGTATTTTACTAGAGTTTGAATGCATGTGAGGACCTAAAGTCTCTAGTAGTCAACTCAGAAAAGGAAATACTCTTTTAGAAATGACTGGGGAGGGATCTCTCAAGGGAAATATTGTGGTTCTAAGACCTAAGTGAAAATTTCACATGGGTCATTTTGTAATATTGGGAATAGCTTTCTTCATGGTATAATAATGACTTTGAGAAGCCATTGGTCTTGAGGGGTGCTCCCCAAAGGACAGCACAATTAAAACAATGCTAGGAGGGGGCAGAGGAATCATTCCAGAAAATCAGCTGGACCCAAGGTTGTCTTACTCCAAGAAGAAAATACCTAAACTGGGTGTGGTGGCACACACCTCTAATCCTAAAACTTGGGAGCCTGACCCAGGAAGATCTCATGCTCAAAGCTAGCCTCAGGAAATTGGTGGTATTCTCAGCAACTTAGTGACTCTATTCTGTTTCAAAATAAAATAGGACCAGGAGGTATAGCTCACAGGTAGACCATCCCTGGGTTCAATCTCCAGTGCCAAAAAAAAAAAAAAAAAAAAAAAAAAGGCATCTAGCAAAATGGATGAACTTCATATCCTTTAGACCATCTTCCTTAGATACTATTATTTTGAAACCAAATCTTTGAGAAATGTTGAACAATGGCTTGCAACCCTCTTCCTGTTTACCACTTAGGGAGATTTTTTTAAATGGAGTTCTGGGGCATCGCCCAGGTCTGGGTTAATATCCCAGGTATCTGTATTTTGTGAGGCTCCTCTTGTCTTTCTAAAGGACAGCCAGGTTTGGTTACCATTGCTCTGAAGTACTGACACAAACCTTCACGAAGGTGTTTCCCCAGGGATCCTGTGACCCTAGACATTCTTGCTTGTTCCTTTATGTTTCTCAGGCAGATTCTCTGAGTTTCTTCCCTAAATGGCTGTGTACCTCTTTAAATTTTTTTTTCTCTTCAGTCTCACACTTGGTGACACAGATCAACATATACAATAAACCACCCCACCCAAAACAACTCTCTCCCAAACTCTTTCCCTAGTCACAGTACACTTCCAACTGCCTGCCAGGGGCTTTGCATAAGTATCTCATCAGTCTTTCACTCTGACACCCACCTCAACTGACCGTCTCTTTTTCTCAACTCCACCAACACCAGCACCTTTCCAGCTGTGCAGTCCTGAAAGCGCAAAGTCAGCGTCCTCGTTGACTTGGCCCAACCACCATTTTCCAATGACCTGCCAAGCCTTCTTAATGGTATTTCTGAAATACCAGTCTCCTACGCAAGTCCCTCGCGGTCTCCTCTCGGCTACTGCCCCGGGTCAGGCCCTCGTTTCATCTTGTCTACAATTACCACACTCTAGCGTGAGCTTCAGTCTAGACACTTTGGGAAGAGTTGGAACCATTTGGTAAGATTAAGTTTCAGTATAACGCAGACCTTTTACTCACCAGAACAAGCCGCAGTGACTGCAGAGCTTAACCCGCCTTCCCAGACATCCTCCCCCTCTATAAGTTCTTCACTTTCCCATCTCGGTGCCCACCTGCATGCTGCTTCCTCCAATGGAATCTTCTCACCAGGTCCTTGGATCATGAAGTTGGTGAATGAGGTCACAGACTGCAGAAGGGCAAAGGTAAGAGGGTGAAAGTTCATGTTAATCCAGGAAGGAAGAGAGGCCAGCTGAGCTCCCGAGTCAGGAAGGGGACCCAAAAGGGGCTACCCAGCTTTTATCTTATTTATGGCTCGCCGTTTGTCACTTTGTGATTGGTTCAAATCAGACCTTGTCTGCTTTTGAGCCTTCATTTACATCTTCAATACAATTGGTCCTTTGCCAGTCTGGTTGCAATCCCTAATTAGAATTCCTACTCTCTTATAGTCTGGCTGCTCTTTGAATGCCCTGGCCTTCCTTTTTGGTGCCCTCACCTCCCTGGTCCTTCCCCTGGATTACTACTGGAATTTGTTTACACTGCTTGTTCTCAGAATTTGACCTATGGAAGGGGCTGAAGTTTTGTGGTGTTTGTTTGTTTGTTTGTTTGTTTGTTTTTATAGATCTGGGGATTGAACCCAGGGGCAGTCTACCTCTGAGCTACACTCCCACCCCTATTTTCTTTTTTATTTGGAAACAGGGTTTCACTGCATTGCTGAGAGCCTCACTAAACTGCTGAGACTGGCTTTGAACCCACAATCCTCCTGTCTCAGCCTCTCAAATACTGGGATTACAGGCATGCACCACCACGCCTGGCTCGTTTTAACTTGTATCCTTCCTGCCTGGCCATTGTCAGCCCTATCTATGAGGAACCTTCCCTGTTTCTGTTCGTTTTTACAAATGGCTCCTCTTAACCGTCCCCATGTCTAGGTCCTCTCTCCTCAGCATTTCTCAGCTTCCGCTTCCAGCGAGGTGCGAATCCCACCTGGACCTCAGGGTCAGTCAACTGTGTAACCTGCGCATCCATTAGAAGAATATCTTTTCAAAGTTAATATTGAATGAACGGGTGAATAAACGAATGAGTCACTATTCATCTCAGAACTTTCTCTCAGCTGTATCATCAAGGAAATAAGATTTTTTTTTCAATGATTTCTCATTTATTCGAGTCAGTCCTTTGGGGAGAAAACAGTTTTCTGGCCTGGCCTTGGCACTCTTTCCCAGACAAAGAGAAAAAGAACTCCCGCGTGACCCTTCCCGGGAAGCAGAAAACCTTTGGAGCGAGCCACATGTCATAGCTTTGCAAGGAGACCTGGTTTCTCATAACAAAGCCGAGGTTCAGTGAGGGACAAGCCCAGGCATAACACAGAGGAGTCCCTGGGCCCGACCCTCGATGACACAGAGGAGTCCACAGGACAGATGCTCGCTGCGATTTGAGACCAGGCTTTGCTATAGAAGAGCAACGGCCCGAGTAGGAAAGCAGAGCGGGCGCTTGCAGGCTTCGTGGCCTCTTTGCCTGCAGCTATTATGGGTGCAGTGACACCACAGGACACAGCGATTTATCAGAGGAAAATAGCCTGGTAATAGGAGTAGGACTAGACCTCATTAAGATGAAACAGTGTCTGGTATCCTTGAGTCGGGCGGAAGAGAATCGGAAATTGGTGTGGTCAGCGTTAGGGCCGAGTTGCGTTTGAAGGAATCAGACCAAGTGGCGATTGACAGCGCTTCAGGGGGAATGTCCACAAACCAGAGGCGTGCTGCGTGCAAACCTCCACTTTTAACAGCACGCAATGCGACTTTACATGTGAAAGAATTCCACAGTGAGGTCATTTCAGAGCCGATCTATAAGAGGAACGAGGTGTATACATTTCATATGCTCTTCTTGCGGGAGCCCTACAGCAAGGGGTGGTGGCGGGATTAATTTAATTACCAGGCTGCCGTCTCTTTGAGGAATGTGTGGGCGTGTTCCTAGTGCTGAGTGAAGACCCACTGGTGACACTTGACCTGAAGAATGCTGCTGTCACTGGCTGTCCTCAAGACCCTCAGCTTTTCAGTGAAGGGGTCGCTGGGTCCCAGCATGACTTTAATTCTTGCCACTTCCCTAAACTGTAGGTAAGGTGGAGGTATTTGTTTACAAAGTCTCTTAGCTAGTGTATAAACATGAACTAGTATTTGTGCAGATGACAATCTCTGGTATGCAGTTGCTATTTTTTTTAATTGGTGCTAGAATTGAACCCAGGGGCATTCGATTCCTGAGCTACGCCCATAGCCCTTTTTATTTTGAAACAACACCTCTTTAAGGTGCTGAGGGTTTTGCTAAGTTGCTGAGGGTTTTGGTAATTTGCTGAGGCTGGCCTTACTAAGTTGCTGAGGCTGGTCTTGAACCTGATATCCTCCTGTCCCAGCCTCCCAAGTGCTGGGATTACAGGCATACTCTACTATTCCTGGTTCCAGTTACTTTTTTTTTTTTTTTTTTTTTTGCGGTACTGGGGATTGAACTCAGGGGCATTCTACCTCCGAGCTATACCCCCAGACCTATTTTTTTTTTTTATTCTTTATTTTGAAACTGAGTCTCACTAAGTTGCGGAGTGCCTCACTAGGTAGCTGAGGCTGGCCGCGAACCCGGATCCTCCGGTCTCAGCCTCCCGAATGCTGGGATTACAAGCGTGCGCCACCACGCCCGGCTCCAGTTACTTTTTAAAAAAAGAGTTAACATGCTTTTGTTTGACAAGCAAATGGTAGTTAGTGGCTTCTCACTCCAGATCAGATTTGGTATGGCTGTTGCTTATCATTATTTATTAGCAGAAGAAAATTTGGTTATCACTAGTTTCCCATGGGAAAAAAAAATGCATTCATGGTTTCCATTGAAATCTTCCAAAGGTAAGACCCCGATTCTGTTACCCAGGGGACCACCTCAAATCTTTTATCTCAGAATCTTTGATCTCCCTGCCTGCCCTTATCACATTTCCAAAAAAAAACCAAAGAGCAGCACTGGGCTGAGAAAGGAATCACTAGGCTCCTGGACATGCATAGGGTCAGATTTCTTCTGGAGCCCTAACCTTGAGGTCTAGCACACAGAAGAGGAAGTTTCCACTGCTCACTCACCCCCATTACAAAGCTCCTTCTTCTTTCTTTTAGTGGTGAATGATTTTTCAAGTGAGAAATGTATGGACTTAAAAAAAAAAAAAAGTAAAACCATATTTTTAAAAGAATTACCATATACTCTACTTCTTCACTTTAAAAACTTCAAGTGAGACACAGCTACGTGTGGTGGATATTCTGTGGCTTAAAAATAAATTTCTGGCTGTTGGACGGTTTCCTTGGACAGCATATAGTAAGCATAAACCTTAGGAGCGCCTCATCTTATTACACATACGGCTCCTCTTCAGCCAAGTGTGACAGCAATAATAAAGGGTGCAGTTCTGGGCTGTGGGAAAAGACAGAGAAAACAAACAAAAAAAAGTGGACTATGTTCCTTGAAGAGGTTTGCTTTGAAACATGACCAATAATAATTGCAAAGGAGGGAGACAGTTCCCCATCATTTTGCAGAAACCTGAACTTAAAACTAATAAACAGTGGGCTTCTCTGATTTGAATTTTACTTCTTACTATAAATAAGTTCTTGCAACAGAGCCCAAGAGCTACTCGTGGGAGGACAAAACCGCGTTGGACCCTCAGTGGGAAGAGACAGTCCTCTCTTGGGGTGACCAGTCCTGTCTCCTGGTAAGTCACTGACTGCATCTTTGTGAACCAGCATTTCTCCACCCCGCTCCCCTGCAAAGTGAAATTTGACAATCTCATGGATTGAGAAAAATTTGACCAATGGCAATAAAAACAAAGCTTCTGCAGAAAGATCCGTGAATACTTAATTGAAATCACAGCATGAACACTATTTTAAGGAACTTTCTTAAGGGACTCTTCTTTCTAGCTCTGGCCCTTCTGGTAACATTTTTCTAAGGAAAATTAAAACAGAAGACAGCAAGATTGAAAAACAAAACAAATCATTCTTCCAGATACTAGAGCCAACATAAACACGGGGTGTGAGGTATATAGCCAGATGAAAGGAAAAACAAGGACCCTAACTTTTTTTTCATTACTGGGAATTAAACTGAAAGCATTCTACCTCTGAGCTACACCCCAGCTCTTTTTATTTTATTTTATTTTGAAACGGGGTCTCACTAAGTTGCTGAGGGCCTTGTTAAGTTTCTGAGGCCGGCCTCAAACCCACAGTTCTCCTGCCTGAGATTACAAGCATGCACCACCACGCCCAGCACAAGGAGCCTAATTTGACCTGCTCCAGACCCTTTATCAACATACCGCCATAAAGATATTTCACGAGCCAAGAGGAGATGGCAGGGTTTACCCCCAAAGCAAGGCTGGGATCAGAAAACCAACAAGGACTCTAAAAAATCATAGCCTTTTATTCTTACTGTAAAAAAAAATAAATGAACATTTTCTTTTCTCTCAGTTGAGCAGACAGCAAAGCATGACTTGTTAATGAATTTTATTGTAATGAATTAAAAGGAATTTCTGTACGTGATGTAGAACAACAAAAACGCAAAAACCACACACACAGAAGAACCGTCATTTCACATTAATATAATTCCCTCTCCCACCCATTTTTCACAATCATGTACTCTTGATATATTTAATCTTTTGCAATGGTTCCCATAGCAACTCCTCCTGGTAGTGAGAGAACTGAAGGTTACTGTCATCTCCAAACCCAGCCTGGCCCTGGGCAGGTCTCTCTCTCTCTCTCTCTCTCTCTCTCTCTCTCTCTCTCTCTCTCTCTCTCTCTCTCTCTCTCCCTTTATGTATATTTATTTCTATTAAACCTGGAGTCTCGTAGAACTCTCCCTAAACTGATCTAAAGGACAATGTAGGAGATGAGAACATGAGATCCTTTTAAGGCTTGCTACTTTTGCTTTGTTTTTATGGTTTTAAACTAAAGGTCCTGGCTCATTTAAACCCACCATGTCCACCACCACATACAGCATTCCGGGGCAGCAGGTACCAACATGAAGAGGTGCCCTTTAAAGGGTATTAATTAACGTTTGTCCCTCAAGAGGGGAAATGTCACCGCTGCTCTGCGCTCAGTTCTGGGGTGACCAGGACAGCAGGGCATGCAAATCTTCCGGCAGAAATTCTCTGGGGACGGGGGTGGGTTGAGGGAGGGCAGGAGGGGACATAGGCAGGGTCTGCAGAGGTGGCTTCGAGGTAGCGTGGTGCTGAGGAATTCAAATGGTAGGACCCACTTCTCATTTCCTTCCTGCAATTTGTTTCTCTGCCCCCAGATAATACCAGCTCTGAGGAGGGGGCTCGGGGACTCGAAAATCAAATATTATTATTAATCACTGTAATTACTTTTCTTGGCCCAACTGCGGAGCTGGGAAGCAAACCAAATTCTCTTGAGTGCAGTCCTAACTAAAACATGTTGCGAAGTCACCATTACCTCATCCTTAGTCATCGAAAGCTGGAAAGAATAGTACTGCAATTTTCTTCTAAAATATAACTGAGCCTGTTTATTTACATACCTCTGCCTCATAAAAGACACGGTTTAAAGTGCTTCTCCCTAAAGACCCAGGGGAAAAAAACCATCTTGCCTCTACTCACGAATGTCCCCAAAACTTCCTTGTAAATCAAATTTGTTTACAAGTTGCTTGTGCACATTGGTATAAGAATACACTTCTGCTTGTCATCAGGCAAGAATGAAGGCTCTGAGTTAATAATACAGAAGTGATCGTGTGAAATTATAGCAGTTCGGCTTCTAATAAACTAGTGGCACATTCTCCTTTCTAATAAATGCCCATCTAGGATGTCCATTACTGAAAAACTCTATAGGGTGCTGTTTGAACCAGAGAAATCATGGGTTTGTGTACTTAGAATATTCTCCAGCAGATGAGATTAAGTGTTTTAATCTTAAGTAAACCTAAAACAGCATATTTTGATAATTTTCTGAGAGTAGAGAGCAAAGTATCCTAAGGAAACTGTGCCATCTTCTAATTTACCCACAAGCAAATATTAAATATATCCAATGCATTCCATTTAAAGACATTAACATATGCTATAGAATATATCCAAATATTCTTATCTAAAATTATAATAGACAGAATACAACATTCTGGTCAAGATATATGGTCAGATGAAATTATTTGTCCTATACTTTGTCCTATATGCAACAACAATTAAAGAGGCTACTTAATTTTCAACCTGTGGATTTACCTCCAGGGAGTCAAGTTTGAAACTCCTTGGATTCAACATTGCTGACTAGCATCAAAACGCCACTGTGACTTATCATAATGGGCAGAAGCAAACCAAAGTTTTCATTTACCTGAGCTCGTTGAGAAACTCTGCATTCTTACGTGATTTGGGACGTGTCAATTCACCCCATCCCATCTAGTTTCTTCCTCTAAAACCAAGAAAAAACAAAACTGTCAAAACCCTAAGATCTCTTTGGGTATATCGCTCATTGTGAATTTGATCTACAGATACTTTCAGAAATGTGTAATGATGCACATCTTTAAAAAAATGTTCATATTCTGTGGGTAAAACGGCAGTATATGAGACAAGATTCCATCCAACTGCTATATATGTTTTTTTGGAAATATATACTGAGGTCTAATTGATATACAATGAACTATACACAATTAAAGGGTACATTTGGATAAGTTTGATCTATGTCCATCCTGATCACCACCACATTCAATACAATGAGCATGTCCGTTACCCATTCCAATCCCCAGGCAACCACCGACCTGCTTTATTTCACATAAATTAGTTGTACTTTCTAGAATTTATAAAAATAGAATTATATATATGGGTTCCTTTTCTGTCCTGGCTTCTTTTGCTCAGAGTGATTATTCTGAGCTTCACCCGTGTGGTTGTGAATATTGACGGCTGTTTCCTCTGGGTGCTGAACACCGTTCCTCTGTCTGCAGTTTATCAGCTCACCTGCTAATGGACCTCGGGTTGTTTCCAGTTTGGCATTGTTACAAATAAAGCTGCTATGAACATTTGCGTATAAGTCTTTGTCTGCACATACACTTTACCTTCTAGGAATAGAGTAGCTGGGTCACACAGCGGGGGTGTCTTTAACTTCTTAAGAAATGGACAGACTGTTTTCCCAAGGAGTCGTACCCCTGTCAGCTACCACCGGCAGTGTGAGAGAGTTCCAGTGGCTCTGTACTCATCATTGGTATCATCGTCTTTTTAATTATAGGCATTATTATCCATGTGTCGTGATGTGTCATTGTGTGTGTAGGGGTGGGTGTTGTTTTTTTGTGTGTGGTACTGGGGATTGAACCTAGGGCCATTCTCCCTCTGAGCTACACCTCTAGCCTTATTTTTTATTTTGAAAGAGGGTGTTGCTAAGTTGTTGAGGGCCTCCTTAAGACTGCCCTTGAACCTGCCATCCTCCTGTCCCAGCCTCCCAAATCCTGGGATTACCACCTGCTTTAGCATGGTTTTAATCCTCATTTCCCAAAGGATTCCCGATTGTCAGCACTTTTCCATGTGCTTTCCTGCTGTGCATGTGCCTCCTCCACTGGAACGTCTGTTCAACCCTTGTGCCCACTTTGGTTTGGGTCGTTTGTCTTCTCATTACAGAGTCTTGGATGCTTCTTTTCATATTCTGGATACAGATTCCTCAGCTGATACGTGGTTTGTGAGTGTTTTCTCCTTGTCAGAGGCTGTCTTTTCCTTTTCTTTATAGTGTGCTTCAAAGAGCAGAGCTTTTCATTTTGATGAAATCAAATTTGTCAAACTTTTGACTTTCATGGATTGTGCTTTTGGTGTTACATGCAGAATATCTTGGCCTAGTCAGACGTTATAGATTTTCTTGTATTTTTTTTTCTTCTAGGAGTTTTATAGTTTTGCGCTCTGTTGGTAGGTCGACAATCTGTTAAGAGGTAGCTTTTGCACGTGACGCTGCGTGTAGACCAGTGTTCCTTTTTGCACCTCTGGCTCTCCAGTTGTTGCAGCACAATTAATTGAAAATATTCACTCTCCCCACTAACTTGCCTTTGCCACGTTAGTAAGAACTCATTTAACACGTATGTGTGGGTCTGCTGGTGGGTATTCCCTTTCGCATATAACTGTTTATCCTTTTAGTTCTTTCTGCTTTGGTTCCCTGTATCTCAAAGCTCTGTTACTAGATACGTTAATGTTTTCACCAGTTCTTCTCTCTAATGAATTGACCCTTTTATCATTATGAAGTGACCTTCTTTAGCATGCTAATATCCTTTGTTCTGAAAACGACTTTGTTTAATATTAATATGACCACTATAGCTTATTTGTAATTAGTGTTAGAGTGATGGATCTTTTCCCAAATCTTTACTTTTAATTTAATTGTGTCTTTATATTTAAACTACATATCTTGCAGGAACAAATAGTGGTTGTAGGCTTTTCACCCACTGACAGCTTCTGCTTTTCAGTTTACCTATTCGGCCTCCATAATTTAATTTAATTTACTTTAATTATAGATATGGTTAAATTGTTCCTACCATCTCACCTTTTGTTTGTATTTATCTATGTCTTGTTCCATTTTTTTTCTCTCGTTCTCTGTCTTTATTTTTTGGATTGGGCATTTTTAAAATCCATTTCTTTCTTTAGGAAATATTTGTTCAGTGGTAGGGATTGGGGGAAAGAGCAGAGGAAGGGGAAATGGAGGCTAAAGGAAGAAAGCAAACCCAACCATATTACGCCCACATATGAAGGTGTCATTAGCAACCTTGCTGGTGTGTAAGAGGAGGGAGGAAAGAATCGCACCAAGAGCTCAAGAGATGTTGTGTGCACATGTGAATGTATCACTTTGAATCTCACTGTGATATGTAATTATATTGCACTAATACAATTCTAAAGAAAGAAAAGGACGAACTATTAATTGACCTCCACTCCACATTAGACATCATCGCAGGCATTGGGAATACAACTGTGAGTAAAACAGACAGGATCTTGTCTTCGGAATTTCATATTCCAGTTTGGAAATAACTAAGATCCCAGGTTGGCTAGAGCAGGGCATGTAAGGAAGAAAATGGAAGAAACTCAAGTAAGAGGTTACTGATCCTGTGGCTCATACTAGAGTTCTAAATACTAAATACTCTAGTATGATCTACAAGATTTTTAGATGTTTTTCCTTCTTTATTTTTTGATATTAGGCATTCTACCTCTGAGCTATACCCCCAGACATTTTTTTAAAATTTTTGCTTTATTTTGAAACAAGTTCTCGCTAAGTTGCTGAGGGTCTTACTAAGTTGCTAAGACTGTCCTTGGACCTGTGATCCTCCTGCCTCAGCCTCCCAAGTACTGAGATTACAGCTGTGTGCACCATTCCCAGCTGGATGTTTGGATTTTATTCTCATTGTAATGGGAAAGTACCCTCTCACTGGCACACAGCAAAGCTCCAGAAGAAGCCAAAGTGCAACCCGGAGAGTGTGGCAGTTTTCCAAAGAGGAACGACGATGGTGCTTTGGGGTAGATGAAGCTGACAAGATGGTGACTGGTTGGATCTGGCTTTTATTTATAAGGCAGATTGGTAAAACTGACTAATAGATTGGATGCAGGATAGGAAAAGAGAAATAAGGGGTGATTTCTAAGTTTTCATCTGAGCAACCATGTGAGAACCAATGTGTTTTTTGGGGAAGGCTAAGTTTTGTTTGAGACACAGTAACTTTGAGATGCTTATTAGACATTAGAATATTAATTAGGAGATCAGATTGGATAAGAACTGAACAATAAGGGGAGAGGCCACGTGGGAGGGAAATGTTTAGGAGTGAACATCTTGTGGGCTTGTGTAACTTTTAATAAACTATCTCAATTGGCAATTCCAGGGAAAGAATAATTCCTTTTTCAGGATGTTTCTTTGCACTCCAAGCCCAACATGCACCGGGCATTAGTTAAAGTTCTTTGGGTTGCACACAACAGAAATCGACTCTGATCGCTAAAGTAGAATGAGAAAAATTAACTGAAAGGAATTCTTCATAGAATTGAAGGAATATTGAAAACCATGTCATAGGAAGGCAGTGACCAAGGCCAAACCAGTATCCTCCATACTAAGAATTGAGGAATTGCCATTCATAAAACTCAGCCCCAGTGCCTTTAAGTCCAACAGAGTTCTTGCAATGCCCCGGAAAGCCAGTGTTGACCAGGGGAAGGAGGGACAATCTAGTTCTCATTTGTTAGAGATAGGGATTGAAATAAATCAAGAGAAGGATAGTCAAGCCAGGCGTGGCGGCACATGCCTCTAGTCCCAGTACTTGAGAGGCTGAAATAGAAAGATTGCAGGTTCCACGCTGGACTTGGCGACTTAATGAGACCTTCAACAACTTCCCAAGATCTTGTTTAAAAAAAAAAATTAAAGTAAAAAATTAAAAGGGCTGGTAGTTTAGCTCAGAGTTAGAATGCCTCTGAGTTTGATCTCCAGTACCAAAAATGAAAACAAAAGAAAGAAAGATTGAGAGAGAGAGAGAAAACAGTAGGATAGTTTGCTATCTGTATACCTATTTCTGCCCTTTCCACTGTTCTTACTTGCTGATGTCCCAAAATTCTTTCTTTTCTCATTTCTTTTCTGATGGAAAAAAATTCCTTTGTCATTCCTTAAGTGTAGATCTGCTGGGGATAAATCCTTTTAGTTTTTTGTTTGTTTGTTTGTTTGTTTTTTCTTTTTACATGAGAATGTCTTTATGTCTCCTTCATTCATTCCTGAAGGACAGTTTCACCAGACAGTATTGATGTTGAGTTTTTTTCTTCCGGCTCTTGAAAAATACTGGGCCACTTCTTTCTGACCTCTATAGCTTCGTTAGAAATCCCCTGTGTTTACAGCTGACGTCCCCATAGGTACCGGGCTCCTTGCTAGGAGAAGAAAGGGATTCCCTGACCATAGGGACTATGCTAGTCAACTTTCCATCACTATGACAAAATGCCTGAGAGGAGCAACTTACAAGAAGGAAAAGGTAGAGCTAAAGAGAAGACACGGAAGTAAATGAAATCACAAAAAAAGAGGAAACCTCAGAAAAACTCAAAGCAGGGACTTCTGACATGGGTAAAGTAGTGTAGCCCCCCCCCTCTCCCTAATAAATACAACTGTAAGTGGGTTGGAGACGTGACTGCAGGAGCATTCTGGATGGTGGGAGGAGATCAAGCAGACCAAGGACTCGAGGAACGGAAGCAGGGCTCTTAGAGCCTCTGGTGGGCACTGTGCTTCTCACTGTGACGTCTGACCATGAGATAGTGCAAGAAGAAGACTGAGAAGAAAAGAAAAAAGACAGAGAAACGCCCCCTTCACCATGCCCTGGCCACTGGCACACCAACCAGCAGCTTACACGGCTACTCCTCCTTCCTTGACCCCTAAAAGCCCCTAGCCTCGAAGGAGGCGGGCTTTCTTTCTCTCCCGGGCTCTCTCCCCGGTCAGATGCCTCCTTCCAGGTTTTATTCCTAAATAAAGCCTGTTCCCTGCTGTAGTGCCGTGTTTTCTTTGGCCCCATATATCCTGACCTCCCCGCCCTGGACTGCCTGCGCCCCGTGTCATTTGACCCTCAGCCTCAGGAGTTGTGCTCGGGGTTCCCTGTGCTGCCCAGGCTGGTTTCAAGCTCCTGGGCTCCAGTGACCCCAGCTCTGTCCTGGTGGTGGAGATTACAGGTGTGCTCCACCACGCCTGGCTCAGTTCTAGCTCCGTGGGACATTTAGTGTTTTTACTGTGCAATCATTACCTGATCAGAATCTAGCTGCCAGGGATGCGTATGCCACGTCACACACAGCGCAAGGACCGTGCGACAGGGTGCTTCTTTCCCATCGCAGCAGACTGGGTGCTGTTTTTATCATACACTTATTTCTACATATGATGTATGCTCCATAATGCATCCTTATTGCTTACGTTGATTATCGTTCCAGGAGATTTGAATAAGAAGAATCTCTTTATATTATCCTTGAAGTTGCCATGTCCTTGTTTCTTTGTTTAGACACCAATCTCCATCTGAAATAATTTTCCTCCTTTTGAAGGACTTCCTGCAGCATTTCTTGCAGGTGTGTGGCCAATAAATAATTTTACTTTCAGCTTTGTCTGCCTGAAGACATCTTTAATATGAATTATCTTTGAAAGATGATGTTTTTTTCTGATGAAGAATTGAAGTCAAGACCTTTTGTCTTTGAGAACTTTAAGACATTCCCTCTCTATCTTCTCATTTGAATTGTTTCTGAGAAAAAAAAAATACTCCTTTTCTTTGTTCCTCTGTATTTAATATATCCTTTTTCTCTGGCAGAGTTCTATATATTCTCTTTATTGCTGGTTTTAAACAATTTGATTATAATGTATCTTGGTGTTTTCTGTATGATTCTTGCTTTGTCTGCTTGGGTATTTTTTATATACTTTTTTGGTACATTATAATTATATATCATAGTGAAATTCAAAGTGATGCAAACGTACGTGCACGTACCTTGTATTTCCGTGAACCATCCCTCCCTCCCGTACATTTAGTGAGAGTGGTAGTGTTACCTTTATTTTTTTTTTTTTTTTTTTTTTTTTTTTTTTTTTTTTTTTTTTTTTTTTTTTTTTTTTTTTTTTTTTTTTTTTTTTTTTTTTTTTTTTTTTTTTTTTT
>PVLC010007759.1:0-26738 GCA_004027655.1 Graphiurus murinus | reverse complement strand
GTGTTACCTTTAAATATGGCGTAACGTTATTTGAACTGTTTCCCTCTTCAGTCTTCCTTTCTCTCCTCCTCACCTCCCTCCCCGAGTGCTCCCCTTGGAATTTATCACAAAGGAAGTCAGAAAACTATGGTAATACCTGTATACCTATGTTTGCAGCACTTGGGTTTTTTTTTTTAATCTTGGATTTGTTGATTTATACATTTAATCAAATTTGGAAGCATTTGGCCGTTATTTCTGTAAATATTTTTTCAGTCCTGCCTCAATTATACATGCATGAGGCTTAAATTTATTCTATTGTTCATTGATGCTCTCTTATTTTTTTCTGTTTTCTCTTTGTTACATTTTGAATAGTTTCCACTACTTTGTCTTCAAGTTCACTAATCTTTTCTTCTATGATATCCAATCTACTATTAGCCACATCCAATGTATTTTTCATATCAGACACAATAAGCTTCACCTTTTTTGGGGGGGGTGCATATAATTCTATTAATTTTATTATTTTATACCTTTATTGGTGCATTGTAATTATATGATTTGATTTTTTATGTTTCTTCTTAACATATTTAATCTTTCTTCTAGCTTTTTGATCATACGAATACAGCCCCAATAACTAAAGACTTTTTCTAATACTTCTATCATCCATTTTGATTCTAAGTCAGTTTTAATTAATTGGTTTTATTCTCATTATTTGTTGGTAGGTTTCTTCTTTTTTGCACCCCCAATAATTTTCAATGAGACACCAGACATTGTAATTCCTATGTTGCTGGCTGTTGAATGTATTCCTGTAAATTTTCTTGAGTTCTAATTATTTTCCTGAAATGTAATAAAATCACTTGGGTATAGCCAGGTGCTGTGGCACACACCTGTAGTCCCTCACTTGAGAGGCTGAGACAGGAGGAGTGCATGTTCAAGGTCAGTGTCAGCAACTTAGTTAGCAAGACTCTTAGCAACTTAGCAAGACCCTGCATCAAAATAAAAAGAGCTAGGGGTATAGCTCAAAAGTAGGATGCCCCTGTGTTCAATCCCCAGTGCTAAAATAACAACAAAAAACACATTTATCCGGGCGTGGTGGCGCACGCTTGTAATCCCAGCATTCGGGAGGCTGAGACCGGAGGATCCGGGTTCGCGACCAGCCTCAGCTACCTAGTGAGGCACTCCACAACTTAGTGAGACTCGGTTTCAAAATAAAGAATAAAAAATAGGGCTGGGGGTGTAGCTCGAAGGTAGAATGCCCCTGAGTTCAATCCCCAGTACCGCAAAAAAAAAAAAACCCACATTTACTGAGACACAGTTTGGTTTTCTTGGGCCTTGCACTGTTAGGCAGGACCAGAGGAGGATTATGTCTAGGCTCAATTTTCCTTAGGCAATATTCCCTCCGCACTGTACTTAATGAACTGCGAGCTATGTGGTTTTCCACTCTATGAGGGATGAGCATCATGGTGGACCCATATGGGGCTCAGACACATGCAGCTTCCTCGTTGACATGCGCAGATCAGTACCCCACTGAGCGCTTAGGGAGGCTCGGTACTCAGCAGGTCTCTGGTGTCTTCTCTCTAGAGAGTCTCACCTCAGGCCCCCTCCTGTGAGACTGACCACCTCGACTCTGTTCTGCCAACTCCGAGGCCCCTTGAGGCTTCTTCTCCTTATTCTCATGGCCGAGAGCCTTTCTCCACTTCATAAACTAAGTCATCGATGGGACTCTTCTTTGTCTCCTTTGTCTCTGTTGTCCTTCATGGCCTGGTGGCCTGATAAATTTAATATCTTGAGAACTTTTGTTTTCTTTTGTTTTATAAACTGTGTGTGTGTGTGTGTGTGTGTGTGTGTGTGTGTGTGTGTGTGTGTGGTACTGGGGATGGGACCCTGGGGCCTTCTATCTTCTATCTTCTATACCCCCAGACCTATTTTTTATTCTTCAATTCGAAACAGGGTCTCACTAAGTTGCAGAGGGCCTCACCAAGTAGCTGAGGCTGGCTGTGAACCTGTGATCCTCCAGTCTCAGCCTCTCAAGTACTAGGAGTAGAAGCGTGGGCCACCATGCCCAGCATCATAAACTTTTTGTAGTCTTAGTTTTTGAGGTGACTGAATAAATTTTGTAGCCACTAATTTATTCAGGCCTGAAATAGAAATATGGCTCCTCTACTCTTTGCGTAGAAAAGAGACCTGGAAGCAGCGACAGTGAATGTGGAGACGCCTGTTGGGATGCTTTGTGTTTTCATCCGGGTAAGACTAGGGAAGAGGGCAGAAGTGAAGAGAAGTGGATAGATTGGAGAGACACACAGGGAGTAGAACCAATGGGCTTTGGTGACTGATGGCTGTGCAGAAAGGTTAAAGGAGAAAGAAGAAGGTGTGGATGGGTACCACTGCAGGCCTGGGGACCCTGTGTGCTGACAAGGAAAGCACTAGAGGAAAGCTGGTTTGGGATGAGATAAGCTTGGTCTGGGATATATCCGACTTGTTTGTGATAAGCCCAATGTTTCAGAAGTGAAAGTGACTTAGTGAAAGATAAAGTTAGGAGAAGAAACTGTGAGAAAGAAAGTAGATTATAAAAAGATAGGAAGGGAAGAAGAAAATAATTGTGATCATCCTGTCTCAGTCTGCATCCTCACTCGTATGACCAAGAAGCCTGACCACACACAATCAGAGGGAGGAGATGTATTTGTTCACAGTTCTGGAGATTTCAGATGTTCGGTCCATGTCAGGCCAGGTTACATTGACAGAGCTCAGGGCATGGTGGAGGGAGGCAGAGAGGGAGAGAGCAAGGGCTCTGGTATTTGTTCACAGTTCTGGAGATTTCAGATGTTCGGTCCATGTCAGGCTGACTTACATTGACAGAGCTCAGGGCATGGTGGAGGGAGGCAGAGAGGGAGAGAGCAAGGGCTCTGGTATTTGTTCATAGTTCTGGAGATTTCAGATGTTCAGTCCATGTCAGGCTGACTTACATTGACAGAGCTCAGGGCATGGTGGAGGGAGGCAGAGAGGGAGAGAGCAAGGGCTCTGCTCTCACATCATGACGATCAGAATCAAGAGAGAGCAAGCAAGGGGATTTGAAGACACAACACAAGCACAGCCCATGAGGCCATAGTGCCGGTGACCCATTGCCTCTAGCTGCACCCCACCTGCCTCGGTTACAACCCAGTAAATCCATTACAATGGATTTGTGCCTGGATAAGGTTACAGCCCTTATGACTCAATTACATTGACTCTGAACACCGATGCATGAACTTTTCAGGGACATTCTACATCTAGCCATAATAATGCTCAACCTTGCCATGTCTTGGGTCATTACTATGCTCCTTTTTGGGGGGGGGGGTATTTGACACTTAGAAACATGGAAGTTTCACCATTATGGGGACTGCTTTTGATGTGTTGATAAGCCAAAAATGGTTTCAACTCTTGGTCTTAGAATGAAGGATGTTAAAGATTCTTAGTACTGGAATAGATACTTTATAATGAATTTCCTGTAGAAATTTGGAAACTTGAAAATTCTTGATTTGTACCAAGAGGTTCCTATGCTACAAGCTGTCACAGCCCTTCAAGAGAACACTGAGTGCTGATGTAGATGACAGACTGGTGTCCAGAGAAGTCAGAGCACTGAGCCAGATGGATAGAAAATGCTACAAGAACGTACCTCAGCAATCCAAGAAGATGTGGGGCGTGGGAGTAACACAAGCAGAGAAAAAGAGTCTCCTGGTATAAACTGAGACGTTCTACATACAGAAAAATAAATAGTCACTATAAAATGTGGACTCCATTAATAACAATAATAACTTCAGAATTCCTAATTCTAAAATCCTCAGTTCACATCACCTTTATTTGGTATTATTCCCGAGTTGCTCCCAGCTGAATCTAAACTGCCTGATTCTGAGCCAACATCAGAAGTACAGACAGTTGTAGGCAGCAGGAGAAACACCTGCTGAACCTGCCTTCATGTTTAATGTCATGCTGAATTTTGAGATATAAGATCACAGCTTCAGCACTTTCTAACAAAACAGCATTAGGCTTATGACAATGGCCTTTATTTGTTGAAAGGGCACAGAACCCTCTGCTGTCTGTGAGCAGAGCCATTAGACCCTGCATACAGCCGTACAGCCACTAACCACGCTCAGGAGGGAAAGGGGAGGTATGGATCTAAAGCAGACACTTGATCAGCTGGGGAAAGGTGAGAAGGTGCATTGCACGGACTAATTTCAACAGCAGCTCTAATGTGCCCTTAATTATATTTGGTGTCTGGAAGATTCATTTAGTCATTGATTACAAGACAGAATGGCAAATATTAAGCAGGCTTACTCTTCTTCATAGTGGAATCCATGTCTTCAAAGGTGTGGTTGAAAGTATAAATCAGGGAGGCCTCTTTGGAGGGCAATTTGCCAATATGCATCAAAATTAAAATCTATTTATCTTCCCTTTGGACCAGAAATTTGGGCCTAATACTTCATTCTACTGGTGATTTTACATGTGTGCACAAAAATATGTGGACAAAACATAGGAAAATACTGGAAATAGCCTAAATATACATCCGTAGTGACTTGGTTGAATAAATCATGGTATTGCCATATAGTTGTAAAAATAATAAGACAGTTCTCCTATATAAACTGATTTGAAACATTTGGGGAGATATATACAAGGTACAATGTGAGGAAAACAAAATGTGAAAGTGTATAATATACCATGTGTGTAAACGGGGAAGGCTGAGTGTACATGTGGTGCATATACAAGCATTTATTCATCTCTGAAAAGATTCATCGAGAATATTCCACTAAGATTGGCCATTCTCAGCAAGTCAAGGGTCATGTTTCTCTTATATGTGGAAGCTAGAGAGAAAATAGAACGCAAAGGGGACTTTGGTCAAATGAGGAGAGAAATCAATAGACCAAAGCCGGGCGTGGTGGCGCACGCTTGTAATCCCAGCATTCGGGAGGCTGAGACAGGAGGATCTGGGTTCGAGGCCAGCCTCAGCTACTAAGTGAGGTACTCTGTAACTTAGTGAGACCCTGTTTCAAAATAAAGAATAAAAAATAGGGCTGGGGGTGTAGCTTGGAGGTAGAATACCCCTGAGTTCAAAGTTCAATCCCTAGTACCGGAAAAAAAAAAAAAAAAAAGAAAGAAATCGAGAGACCAGTGGAAGGGGATTGGTGCAGGGAGTTGGGGAAAGAAAAGAGGAAATAAAGGGGACTTCAGATAAAGGAGGAGAAAGGCCAGAAGCATAGTAGAAGGGGGCTGGGGGAGGGGCGTGGGAAGGCTGGAGAGGAGGATTGAAGAAGGAAACAGTTGACTATATGGCCGTATATGAAGATACCACTACCAACCTCACCCACAGGGGTGAGGAGGAAGGAGGGGAGAGTGGGGTGGGAGCTCCAGGGAAACACACCAAGCGCTGTGTGCCTGTAGGATTGCCACTTTCAATTACACTATGATGTATGATTACATTTGCACCAATAAAAGTATAAAAAAAAAAAAAAGAAAAAGAAACAAGGAGCCATAGTTGTCTCTGGGAGAACTGGAAATGGGAAAGGGAGGGGCAGAAGATGGGGAGGGCTGCTTTTCATATATATCCTTTGAATATTTTACCACATAATATATAATCTCTTCAAAATTAAAAATTAAAAGCCCATCAATTATTAAAATTATACCAAATCCCGTGATAAATTTTGACATGGCTTCCAGAAAAAAAAAAAATACTCGACTGGAAGATGAAGTAGAGGTACTTAAGAATGTACCAAATCCTGTTAAAATTGCATATTTAAAGGAAATTAGAAGTTTCCAAAGAAACAAATGATCATCCCAAACTAGTCTGAAATAGAGAAACGAAGGAGCTGGGGTGTGTTTCACACTTGGCACGTTAGCTTCGCATCCTAAGAGAAAAATAATGACAGCTTTCCTGAACAGAAGACAAGCCTGGAAAGTCACTTAGCTCTCGTCCCCCTACCCACCCCCTAGCAGCTCAGCCCGGGCAGCAGCTACCCAGCACTGATTCTGCTTTTATAAATAAACAGGTGGGGCTGGTCAACAGGGGAAGGCGAATCAAAAAAAACTGGGAGAAGAGCCATTCAAATTGGAATGACACACGAACAAAGGAGCCTGTTTACTGGGATGTGTGGCTGAAAACAGTTCCCTTGGCCATTCAGTAACACAATCTTTCATTTGTCACATTTCTAAGCAACGAATTGTAAATTTCTACCTATTGGAAGTGACCTTCGCTATGCATGACTTGTAAGTTTTGGAAGAGCCTAGAATATAAATGTGTGTGTGTAGTAAAGTTGACCACAGGTGGCCGCCACCTGGGCCATCCTGCAGAGCTTTGTAGCCCAGAGAAAGAAGATCTAGGCCACAGAGAGGCCTGCTGCGATATTTTTTTTAAGACACAAAGTCAGAACTGATGGCCACTGTTTCACATCTATAAATGCCAGGAACTTTGATAATACTTGGCTTCCTGTCCTAGCAAGTGTTTTTTTTTGTTTTGTTTTTTAATGGTCTTATGGCCTTTGTGTATCCGGAGAGTGTTTTAATTTAAATTAGACATAAAGGGCAAGTGTCCTGTTTTCTACTTCCCCTTTTTGGTTTACGATTAGTTTTGTTTTGTTTTGTTTTAAAGTTAATGTGGGGGAGGGATACTGGGGTTGAACCCAGGGGCATTCCATCTCTGAGCTACACCCTCAACCCTATTTTACTTATTTATTTATTTATTTATTTATTTATTTATTTATTTATTTTGAAACAGGGTCTCGCTAAGTTGCTGAGGCTGGCCTCCAACCTGCCATCCTCCTGTCTCAGTTTTCCAACTACTGGGATTACGGGTGTGCACCATCACGTCCAGCTTCTTGTTTTTGTTTTTTGATGGTTTTGTTGGTGCTGCTTTATTTTGGCTGTGGTATAAATTTATTTGGCTATGATTGGTTGGTTCTCATCTACACTGACTTGGATATTTGAAAGTGCTAATGGGACATACACCCCCAAAATATAAAGCTTATATGGTGAGTCTTCGTCTTCGCTGTTTACTTGGACAATGGTACACAAGTAGGATACGGGGCATTCCTATTCCTTTGGCCCTGACAGGTTTGTTGGGCCTGGTATCAACAGGCACATCTGGATGCCCCTTCTCCTTTGTGATTATTTCCATTTCTCTCCGGAGGCCGGAGGAGGTCACTTCTTGGAGCCCGTTCCCTAGATGTGCTCACAGATAGCGATGGTGCATTCGTGAATTGGCAGAACAGCCCTCTTCTTTGCAGGAACCATTCTGCCCAGCTCAGGCTGGAAAGGAAGCTTAAAAGAGTTGTCAACAATTGTAAGCAAGTGGGGAAAATACCCTCAAGAGAGCAGCAGCCTTCGGTTCCTGAAGCACATCACCACGTCCAGGACGTGTTCCAAATATCAAACTGGCCCGTCATGAATCGTCTGCGAGAATTCACTTCTCAGCTCAAAGATTGCCTTCGTCGAAGTCTGATCGGATCGTACCAGTTGCCGAGTGTTTCGGGGGCAGATTCCACTCTGGTGGAACTCTACTGACTCTTAGCAATTCAGGAGAAGATTAAGAGCATATGTTTCCTGAGGCTCACAGGTGGCCCAACTTGAAAGCCCTGAACGGATGCCAAGGACATTCAGCAGTGCCTATGCAGGAGATGAAGAGGGAAGGAAAGGAAAACCAGGAGACACGGCAGAGGGCAGGGAGCATCAGAGGACGCTAAAAGTTCATTTCCTGCAGAGGAACAACTCCTTTCCTTCCTGCTGCCTCCTCCTCTGCGTCCCACACATCCCAAGTCCCTCTTCCTTTCCCTAATAGAAACCAGCTCCCACCACGTCTCCCTGCGCTTGGATACGTCTGATCTTGAACCAGCCGTCTCACCCATCTTGTTGTCGTTTATTGAATGTCTCATCTGCATGGGGCAGAAGAGCAAGAGGAGTCAGGCCTGAATTATATCAGGTTCGCGGCGGAGCAAAGGTTCTGAACCTCCTGGCTCGGATGCTTGAGGCTGACCTGGTGGCCCAGATGTCACCAGAATCCACCTTCACTCCAAGTCCCTGCTGGTCCTCCTAAGGGAATTTCCTACAAACTGCTGAACCGAAGGGTGGCTTCCTACTCTAGATACCGTTCTTTCTGTTCACAAGATTTTCTGCAGCGGGTATCAGATATTTGGGGTATTCCTATGGTTCAACCAGGAAATACATCATCTGTGATATGAGGAGTTAGAAAGAGTCTCTTGAAACTCTCTCAGCCCTTCCAGTTGCCTAAATCTATGACTCTATATATCAGGTAACCCAAAATCAGAATGGAGCCTTAGCAAAGTAACAATTCATTGATTCTATGACAACACACACACACACACACACACACACACACACACACACACACGTGTATGTATTGCAAATTTATAAAGGATGCAAATTTATAACCACATGAAGAGATGCATAAAGTAAATGTGTTGTTTGTGTTACACAAATAGCTGGGGTAATAAACTTATAAAGAGAGAAGATTCACAGGGGCACCTAGCATTAGAGGTTGCAGGAAATGATGGAGCAAAACAACTCACCTCATGGCCAGGAAACAAAGAGAGAAAGAGGAGGAGACTGGTCCCATAATCCCCTGTGAGAGCACGCCCCAATTACCTAGACACCTTCCCCTAGGCTCCGCCTCTTGGCATTTCTCCCCAGCAGTGCCAAGCTGAGGACCACGCCTCTAAGGCTTGTGTCCTCAGGGGACATTCCAGGTGAAAGCATGAGAGCAAGGTGGGGGGAAGGGCTGCCACCCTTCCAGCGTCTCTACTGGTTAGGACCTCTGCAGGTCCAGCAGCCAGATGCCCTCGCAGCCTGTGCATTGTGGGATCTTAGAGAGGCTCCATGACATAAACACAATTGATTAAATCACTGGTGGTTGGCAATCACCCTAACCTTCAGCCAGTCCTCATTTGGTGGGAAGAAGGGTGCGGGTGGGAGGGAGGGGGTCCGAAGCCAGGTTCAGGGGCACATGCCTCTAATCACAGTATTTGGGAGGCTAAGACAGAAAGATCACAGATTCAAGGCCAGATTCAGAAAATTAGTGAGATCTTAGACAACTTAGCAATACCGTTTCAAAAATAAAAAGAACTGGGTAGCTCTATGATAGAGTGCCCCTGGGTTCAATTTCCACTATCACACACACACACACACACACACACACACACACACAAATTAAAGTTGTTAGAGGCTAACTTCAGGATGGGTGGAGTAGACCCCATAGTAAGGTGTATCAAGGCCAGAGCAGGCATCTGCTGTCCGTTCTACCTGCAACCGAGACTCAGCTTCTCATGAAGGTAGTGCTCAGGTGAGGGTGTTTGCACCACTGCATCAGCAGGCATTCAGCTGAGTCACCGAGGATAGAAAAAGGTTAGTCAGCAGAAAATGGGATTGGCATGAAAACAGAGAGTATGGCTTGGTGCTCCACTCTGAAAAGTCTAAGTGGATCACTGTCAAAGCCCAGGACCAGCCACAGAAAGTGAGATGGCAAAACGTCCTTAGGGAGGAGGGATCGATGTCCCTAAATACAGGGTATCTATCCAAGGACGGTCAACAAGACTGAGCTCCTCTAAGCCCTGGATGGTACCTAACTTCCAGAAACACCACATTTCCACAAAAAAGGAAGACCCCAAACAAGAGATCCCAACGGAGACAGGCTTTCAATAAAGCTACGGCTGCCTGGCAAAGGGCCTCTTTGCATACTCAATCTCTAAATTCATCAGTCTCAGCGTTGCTGGTTACTAAAAGCCTGTGCCACTGCATTTAGGAGCATGCGTAGGTGTGTATGCCTGGCAGGGTGGCATATGCTGCCACCTACCAGAAGTATCCAAGAGGTGATACTCTGTGACAAGGACATTGCTCAAACCAAAGACTTGGCTTCTCAAGGAAGATTGCAACTAAAACGGAGCTTGCATGGAAATACACATACCTGTTTAGACACACGAAGGTCAAAAAGACACACATCTGTCTCCATATCCTCTTGCATGACGTCTCTAGAAAGAAGTCACTTGCCCCGTTCCTGTCCTCCCATCCTTCCGTCGTCCCACGATGCCTACAGAACATTTCTTATGTGAATGTTTAATTAAATCAGCTTTATAATTCTCCTATCTCACCCAGGCCCCACGGTGAGTGCCTGTAATCTCAGTATTTGGGAAGCTGAAACAGGAGGATCATAGGTTAGAAGGCAGCCTGTGTAACAGCAAGACTCTGCTTCAAAATAAAAATAAGAATAAGAAAAAGGACCGGGTGTGTAGTTCAGAGGTAAAATGTCCCTGGGTTCAATACGAGTATCCCCCCCTCCCAAAAAAAATTCTCTTATCTTCTAAGCAAAGAACATTGACGATACATAATCACTTTAAAAATAATTTTTTTTTGTAGTGAGGATTGAACCCCAAGTACATTCTATCTCCAAGCCAGAACCCAGTCCTTTTCCATTTTTTTATTTAATTTTGAAACAAGGTCTAGATAAATTGCTGAGACTGGCCTCCAATCTGCGATCCTCCTGTCTCAGCCTCCCAAATACTGGGATTACAGGCGTGTGCCACCACGCTGGGCTTAGAAGCAGTATTTTAATGTTACAGCAAGTAAAGTTAGACTATGAAGCCACATAGATCATTGGGGACATTCTTAGCTGATTTCTCCCCTTTCTTTTTACATTTTACCACATGAGAAATACGCTAGGCTCTGCTTTTCAAGTGCTCAGAACCAAAAGAGAAAGCATGTACCTTTCCTCACCTTTATTTTGCGTCACTGAAATTAGTGGATCATGCTTTAGGGTTAATAATCAGAAAATTGTATAATTAACACCTGGGAAAAGCTCATTTATGGTTGAGACGAGTCCCAGTGTACGGGACATCACATTTTTAACGATCTATTCTCACCTGCACATGTCAACGCTGAAAACAAAGAGCCAGCACTAAGCCCAGGACAGCTCAGGGGCAAATTATAAACAGATTCACCCCAGGACGATCGCCTTGCTCCCGTCATCAGAGTGGCTGCCCACCACAGCAGCTACCCACAGCACTTTATTTCAAATTCCAAATTATAATTGGCTAATTATCACTTGGTTCAGGGCTTATTGACAAAGAAACTTCCGGAGATTAAATAATGCCTGGAACACCTGCCTTGCGATCTGACTTCTTATTACTGAGATACGTCGATTCTCTTTTTTCTTAGGGAAAAAAAAAGAGTTTTCTTAAAAAGAGAGAGACAGAGACAGAGAGAGACAGAGAGAGCAGAGAGAGATACCTTAAGCAACCAAGGGGACAACTGAAAAAGATGCTAACGACTGTGAGCTTCCAAGTCAAATCACATAATTTGCTGTTATGTGCTGCGCTAATTTCAGTTTTCCTGCAGAAGAGGAAGGCTAATTGAAGGTTCATCTGCGGTTTCCCCTCTCTGTGCGGTAGCTCCTTGCCTTGCCACGGCTCCCTGGCAAACCGATGCAGGCTCTCAGTCCTGAGCGTGCCCACCGCAGCTGCTTCAGCAGAAGCAAGCTTCCTCTGAATTCCAGACTCCACCACCATCCATTAGAGGAGACAGCTTGGCCGGGGATCCAGGAGACGCGCCTCCGCCTCTCCCCAGCTTGCCGTGCGACCTTGAGGAAGGTGTCCCCACTCTGGGAGCACCTTCTTCTCATTGAATTGAAGGGCGTTGGGTGGGCGGGGCTCCAATGTCACCACGTGAGTGTAGGGGCAGGAAGACCAGGGACAGGAGACTGGAAGGAGAGCTGTCCAAGGTCACAAGCCCGCCAGCAATCTGTTCCAAAGAAAAATGGCAGGTGGTAGGGTTTCCAGAGCCCGCTTTCCCGTCTTGCAGTTTCCATCTCAGATCTTGAAAAACCAACATCTCTGGGCGACCTTCCCTCCTCCACAGCGGCATCTTCTGGTCCCACGTCCTGCCCGAGACCCTACGGCGCTCACCATGCCCTGCGCTGGGCCCCTGGCCCCACACCGGCTTCCTCTTCACCTTCCTGTTCTCTCACGAATTCCCACATCAGTACAGAAAGAGTGAAGAAATGAAAGAGGAAATAAAAATGATGAAAACTTACAGACAGGCAACAGAAGAAGGAAGGTGAAGGAGAGCTCCCTTCCCCACCAAAGGAAGCACCTTGAACTTGCACAGTTTAGCAGAGCGACTCAGAAGCAGCAGAGGCGAGCGTAAGACACACCACATCTTCCTGATGGACGAATCTCAGAAACACCCAGAGGAGGGGGGGGGGCGCTCTAAGCAGGGGATGGGCTCAGATATCTCCAGAAATGATGGAATAAATCCAGAAAAGTGGGAGGTAGGGAGCAAAATCAAGAAGAGACATTACTAACTGCCAAGGAAAAAAAGTTAAACTACTGTGGCTGGCATCATTCAAATCGAGAGGAGTCAAGCTCCAGGAAGACGGAAGACACGCCAGGCTCCGATGAAGACGGCTGCCGCGTGACCCAACAGACCCTTCCTCGAGCACCTGTTTTGAGGCGTGGATGAAACTGCGGCGGGACCCGGGGGCTCCAAGAACAAGCACGACATCAGCAGACTCTCTCGGCTGGTAGCGACTGGGCCTTGATTTATTGGAAGGAAACAACCAGCTGCCCGCTTGGGCAAAGGTGCTGTGACCTAGGAGCGCGTCTTGTTGCCAGAAGTTTTTTCATACACATAGCTGCTCGGTGTCTCTTAGCATTAAGCACGGATTTCATGACAATTTCCGGTCCTTATGACATTTCCAGGTGACTGAGAAGGGATGAAATCCTAGCCATCCGTCTAAGCATGAGGAGAATATTCTGAAGACCTGAAGACCACAGCGGCTTCTCCAGTCTGGGACACATCAGGGACGAGCCGACTGTGTCCCCGAATTGTAATCGGCTCCTTGCATCCCCAGCTAAGAAGGAGACACTGGCGGCTTCAGTCCTGACGTCAAAGACATATGCTGGAGCTCATCCAAATGTATTCCTGGTTCTCCCAGAGGACTGTACCCTGTCACAGGACAATCTCTATGTTTAGAGATGGGGGTCTCCCGCTGTGATGTAAAACAGATTTGCAAGTCAACCCTTGCTCCCAACCAAAGCTCCAAAGAAAATAGCCACCAAAGCAAAACACCACGGCAGGCAGGACCCTAAGCCCCAGGCTCCTGGTCTCACCACCGGATCCCCGAAATGGATTCCCCTGCCAGAGTGGAGTCTTTATTGTATTGCCGATGTGTTCCTCAGGAGTCTATTTCCCTAGAGTTTTTTTTTTTTTTTTTTTTTTTTTTTTTTTTTTTTTTTTTTTTTTTTTTTTTTTTTTTTTTTTTTTTTTTTTTTTTTTTTTTTTTTGGTTTGTTTGTTTGTTTGTTTGGTACTGGGAATGGAACCCAGAGGCATTCTACCTCCAAGTTACACCTCCAGCCCAATTTGGAAACAGGGTCTCACTAAGTTGCTGAGAGCCTGGCTAAATTGCCAAGGCTGGCTTTGAACCTGCAATCCTCCTGTCTCAGCCTCCCAAGTACTGGGATTACAAGCGTGCGCCACCATGCCCAGTTTCCCTATAGCTTTTGACCAACCAAGTTCCACCTGACAGAGTAGTTAAATTCTGGTAGCCTTTTCTGCAAGGATGGGATGTCTTCCAGGATAAAACTTCACCTCCTTCTTCAATAACTTGGATCCTAGTGAAACGTCACGCAGTGCTAGAAAAGAATCAAGTTCCCTCCTGAAAAGTCCAAATTTTTTGCCTGGTAATAAAATCAAAAGATATCTGACCAACTATTCCGAGTTTTCCCCGGGTCATTAGAGCTTCGACAGTGTAGCTACAGCTGAGCTATGACAGCAAGGATTTCACAGAAATCAGTGGATCCAATTAGCACTGGGGTCTGCAAGTCAAACACTTCCAGGCTACAAATTACCAGTGACATTTCTAAACAGGGATTGCCAGCCAGAGCCAGGGAAGCCTGCTCTGCACCTTTGGAATATTATTAGGGAGCAAACACCTTGCTCGAGGTTTCCTATCTGCTATTCCTATCTGATATATATGCATATATATATATATATATATATATATATATTTTTTTTTTTTTTAAGAGCATCCTGAGATTCTGTTGTCACATTGAGTCTGTGCTCCAGAAACTAGGACACCTTAACTCCAGTGGACCCAAACAGCTTGTGAGTGATCTTTACCTTTTGCACCCTTAGGGGCGTACCTATGCAGGCACCCAGATCGACTAAAACTCATTATGGTGGTCAGAGTATGTCGGTATGTTGGCATTCTCGGATACTTGAGTCGCTCCTAGACCCCGCCCCTGTGGAACGTCAGGTTCCTGTTTTGCAGTGAAGGAGTGAAAGTCCACTCTGTCACCCTCCAGTCTTCTCATGAAACAGCAGCGTGTGTAACTTGGACCCAAATATTCCACGAGAAGTCGAAGGAGGTCGGACATGCAGGATTCCTGGGGAGAAGGCTGTGGTAGTGACTGTCAAGTCGGTTTTCTCGTGTGTGTGTGTGTGTGTGTGTGTGTGCACGCACGTGTGTGGGGTGGGGGCACTGGAAATTGAACCCAGGGGCATTCTCCTTCTGAGCTACACCCTCAGTCCTTTTTCATATTTTGTTTTGAAACACGATCTTGCTAGGTTGCTGAGAGTCTTACTAAGTTGCTGAGGCTGTCCTCGAACCTGCGATCCTCCTGTCTCTGCCTCCTGAGTACTGGGATTACAGTACTTGGCCAGTGGTGGCACCCACTGTATTTTTTCTTAAACTCCTGGTGCTTGCTCCCGACGTGTCCCTTGGAATCCACGGGCGGAGGGCAAAGGGGAGAAGTAAGGACAACCAGGGGAGCGTAGTCACAGCTGGTGCGGCCGGTCCCGTAGTCTCTTTTTCTCTATGCATTTATTGTTGTGGCTTTATAGTATAAGCTTGTAACGCACTCCTATTAGACTTTCAACTTGCAGAAAAGGAAGGATGTTGCTACACACAGCTAGCTGACTATTTAAGACATGTATGTAGCCAGGCATAGTGGCATGTGCCGGTAATCCCAGGACTTGGGAGACTGAGACAGGAGGATTGCAGGTTCAAGACCAGCCTCAGCAATTTAGCAAGGACCCCAGCAACTTAGCAAGATCCTGTTTCAAAATAAAAATAAATGAATAAAAGGGGCTGAGTTCAATTCCCAGTACCAAACTTAAACATTTATCTACCTTAATAGAGAAAAATAGCATATTCACACGCTAAATTCTTTCCAGGACCCCTAGCTGTTAACACTTTTCCTGTCATAAGCAAAGGCTGGTTGAGGAAAACAAGACTAAAGGGCATGTGGTCCAGAGCTTCCCAGGGAGCCGCAGCAGGAACAAAATGCTTCTGCGAAGACCAAACTGTAAAGTCTTCAGGCTCTGTGGACTACACGGTTTCTGCGACAGCTCCTCAGCTTTGCTGTTACCGTACAAAATCGTTAGGTCACATTAAATAAGTGTCATTAGCGCCGATGACACTTTACTTGTGGCTACAAAGATTTCAGTTATATATAATTTTCATATGCTGTGAAATACTTTTTCTTTACCCCCCAATCATTTATGAATATAAAAAAAAAATTCACATTGGACCCACAAACCATGCTTCACCAAGCTTCTCCTAAAGGGTGCATGCTTAAAATGTGCTCTTGGCTACTGGAGAAATTGAGTACTTGGGCTTTCTCCTTTTGGCCTTTCTCTACATTTACCAAATGGGCTTTGCCAGCTTGCCATGGAATCATACAAAGGGAAGTGTAAGGAGCCACAGAGGAATGTCGCAATCTGGTTTATTAAGAGGATGCCACCCACCGCGTCATGCAGCGCATGACAGAGTGTTAACTTCTCCTAGGTCCTGGTCACGTGAATAGCAGTCCTCACAAGCAAATGGCTCATCACCAAGGATCATAAGATTGATCAATTTCCCTTTTTGCTTTAGCTGCTAAAAAGTTCACAGGCCAATTTGCTCAGGTCTAGCAAGCACACTAGATTGCACAGCATATATTTTGTGTAAATGCATTCCCCCACCTCCATCTTATTTATTTATTTATTGTGCTGGGAATTGAACCAGGGCTCCGTGCATGCAAAGTAAGCACTCTACTTCTCAGCTGCACACCCAGGCCTGTCTTATTTTTCAAACCTAATTTTCCCCTTGATAATGCATTCCTCACTTTCAAACTATTATTGTATTGCATATATTTGGTGATTTAGCCTAATAAGGCAAGATGCATGTAAAATAATACACGTAAAATATATACAGCATGCTCATACTCCTGTACTTAAGATGGTTAGTAATTTATTCGTTGAAAAATGAATTGTCATAATGTCCCCCCAAAAGAGCACCGTGACTTTCATATAGGTAACTACTGAGAGAAGTGGTTTCAATTTTTTTGTGGCTGAAGAATCCTCTCCTTGAAGGCAGTCTTGGACAGAAGCCCAACAGCTCGACAGACAAAAAGTGGAGCTGCCAATGTTGTGTGAGGTGAGAATTCTGAGTCCCCAGCAAGGGCATGCAGAGGTCACCTGAAGGACAGTCACTGGGGTGCTTGTTGGAATGACAAATGGAGACTCCCGGGCTCCACCTAGAACCGCTGAAACGGCCTCTCTCGAGCACTGAGCATGGGATTCTGTGTTCTTTGAAACACTAAAAATGAAGTCGAATCATCCAAGACCCCCGATAGAGAGAATTTGAAAAATGCTGTTCCTGGCAACAGTTACTGGAGAGATTGGAAAGGATGGAGTTATGGAAAGGGAGCTCTTTGGGAAAGTGTGATGTGGTCTTGTTGCAAGGGCAGAAGCTACATAACCATGACCTTGACCTCCAAGAGCCGTTCCCTGCATTCAAATCATGGCCGCCTGGCTGCTTGCCAGCTAACTGTGAACAAGTCACCAAACTCCTCTCCGCACCTTCTTCATGATCTCTATCTCCCATTGTAACATGAGCATATTGATCGGCCAGGGTTTGTTTCTTATAATTTTGAAAGTGTTTTATACTTTTACTGGTGCGGTGTAATTATACACTATGGTGAGACTCAAAGTCACACACACACACACATACACACACACACACACAGAGCACTTACTTGGTCAGCCAAGGTCTGTCGGGATGATTTGGGGAGTCATCTTAAGGTCTTCAGAACCAGCTGCAAACTGAAGAGAAACACTTTCTCCTGCCACCTCTTACCAGACACTCGGCAATGCCTTTCCTGTCTCCGCCTACATCTCTCCCCCTCTCCTCCCTTTCTTTGCTACCTTTTCGGTGTCTTTGATTTGCATTTGCCCTCTTTGATATCAAACTCAGCATCGTAGAACAGAGGTGGGAAAAGGAAAACAACATGTGGATGGTTGAAAGTGTCAGGATCCAGTTGACAAGGCTATCGTGACCAGGAAGGAGGGTGGGAAGCCCGTAGAAGCAGGTGCGGCGTGCACGGGAGGCTTAGCTGGGGCGCCTCCACGTCCATGGTGTCCGATGAAGTTCTGACTGTGCACCTGAGGGCCAAGAGCTTTCTTCTGATGCCCAACTTGAGTTTGGCAGTATTCCCCTCCAGCCACTACCAGGTGGTTGTTACCAACACACACACACACACACACACACACACACATGATGTGTGGATATCACCAGTCATATCATCTTTATGTGCAAAAAAAAATGTTTTAAGTATATTTCAGTCAGTAGCATCAATTTCAAAGTTTTCAGTCATGTCTAGTGCCTTCAGAAAACAAAACGTAATATTTACTTGGGAATCAGATATTGTATGTATATGTTAGTACACACATTTGAGAGAGGTGTGTGTGTGTGGTATGTTTATTTTTGAGGTGCCTCAAGGGGTTAGAAATTGGTTTTGGGAAGGAAAGGCAAAAATAAAGAAGCTCAGCAATTGCAATGGCTCGTGGCCCCACAGAGGACCACGGCATACACAAATGTATGTTGTGTCTAAGGTATTCAAATGTATGGAAAAGAGGAATAATTAGGAAGGAAATATGGCAAAAGGTCTTTATCTGGGTGAGGGAGGAAGAGTGGAAAAGGGGTTAAGAAATAATGTTGCAGCAGAATAAATTCATGCAAAGCTGGAGGTGTGAAAAGCTCAAGGTGCCCAGATAAAAGAGATTTGAAGACACAGGCATTAAAACAATTCTGATGTCCACCGAAGACTCCGAGGGCGCATCAGAGCTGCTGGAAGACGTCCTAATTGGCAAATGTTTCAAGATTTCCCATAGGATCGGGGTTCAACTGAACCAATGCAGAGGAATATGGACCACATTGTGTTCTGAGATCACTACCCGATGCTAAGAAGCCTTATCGCTGGAAACTGAGAAATCTTTTTTTTTTTTTAAAGAGAGAAATCCACTCTGTATTCTTGAATTAAAAGTTATGCCCCAGGAATTCTAAATGATAACAATAGCTACAATAAAATGATTGAGATGCCCAAATTCGTCTAATCATACATTCCGTCTGGCTCATTCAGACACACAGAGTGCACAAAAGAATATAGTCACGGCCTTTCTTCTCTCTGCTAACTGTAAATAGGAAGGAATGTAGGAAAGATTGCCACTGAGTTCTGTGATAAATGCTATTTTCACAAAATGTAGATTGCCTTCTAGAGAGATCAGCTTAAAATTTAGTTTATTAAAACAAGATAAAACCCATAAGTTTAAAAGAGCAGTATTAATATTCCGCTCAAATCACCCCTTGATTCCTATTTTGAAGGGCACCATAAGACAGCTTGATTTTTTATTACAGGGAAGAAAAATAAAAGGACTCCTTTCCATTAATCAAAAGGAGCCATAAAAATGGGTTTCACTAAAAGCTAACACTGACAAGTCCAAATGGAAAGTTTGATTTTGTGAAAAGATAAAGAATATCGTTAGAAATATTATAATCAATTCTGAAAGGCTGATTTTTTTTTTCTTCCATAGCTATTGTGATCTTCAATCTTGAATGCTCCTTGGAGCTGTTTTACTCTGTCTCGCAGAAGAAAATGAACTATTTAGCTCCACACTTAATGGCCAACTCCATTTCAGCCCACACATTAAGGCCAGACTCCAGCCGGCTCTGATCAATACATTTGGTTATGAACCAGAGGTCCTTCCCGCAGCCAGAGATGTGCGCCGGAGATAAAGGCCGGAGAGGCCTCGGTGATTGATGCTCTCCCAGCAGTGCGCTGACAAGCAATGCCCCAGGAAGGAGAGTAGAAAACCATACGAAGGCAACCAATCGGTCCTCAGGGAAACGCTAGCCAGCATGGACCAGGAATCCCATATAAAAGTCAACAGAACTGACGCCTGGTGGAGCACGGGGTACTTAATGCGAAATCTGGACTCTGTCTACATATCCTATGTCAAAACAGTTTCACATCCCCCAGGGACTCTCTTGGACTCAGGTTGAGGAGCCGGCTTCTGAGGCGAGGGTCATGGACGTGCTAATCAAGGAGGCTGCACACAGGGCAGGCATCTCTGCGCTCACACTCTCCAGCCTGCTTTGACTAGCAGCTGCAAAAGGAATCGTTACCGCAAGAACACTCTTCCGAGCCCACGGCACCTTGCAGCTCCACACCCAGAAGGACAAGGCACAGTAGAGAATTAGCGATGGCCAAGTCCTTACCCAATGTGACAATTCTGATGAGACTCATTTGGCTAGACTCAGATCCATTTCACTAGATTGGCAGGTAACAACGTAGACGCACTTCCTTTATCTGAATGGCCGAGGAGAATGGGCTTTCAAATACTGGGCAATTCTGCAGGAGATCTTTGAAGCTCTTACACCTTTGGAGAGCGGCAGTAGTAATTCAGCTACGCAGCAAGCAATAGTACAGACATTAAGAGGAACGCACCAATAGGTAACATTTCAGCAGCTCAGCTAGTCACTGATAACACACCCAGGCTTACAAAGTGCAAGGAATCTGGCTTCCTGGATTTTACATCTCTCTATTCTTTTGAGAGAAACCACAAATAGTTTAAAAATCCTGCCTGTGTGTGTGTGTGCAATACTTCATAGAGGGAATTGGAAGAGATAAGTGAAACAGTCAAAACCTTTAAATTAATGCCTGGCGGTTAAACAGGAAGAAAATAATTAAGGGGCGAAATGTGTTTATAGAAAGAGCCGACATGAAAAACTGACATTGGAGCTTAAAAGTCTCCATTTGGATGGAACTTGGACTTGGAGCACGTGAGATGGAATGATTATTGACTCTCTCACACACATCTGTCCATCAGTTGTTATAATGTAGGGACAGAGAATCCATATTTTTCACACAGCAATCTCCTACACTATAAATTCCTATGGGGGAAAAGTGCCCTTCAAATCAGATGACCCCATGAGCATGCCCGGCACCAGTAGACCAGTGGTCACACCTAGTTTCCATCCTAATGTTTGATAGGTCCAATTCTTTTCGGAGGACAGACATCTAGCCAGGAAGCAGATGATCAGTAACAAAATCTCCACGGGTGTCTCCCAGGAGGCCTGTATTTCTTCCAACATGGTGGCCTGCACGCTGTCTCGCTGGGCTGGAGGTGAATTCTGATGGTAGACATTACTCATTTGTTGCTTTTCCATGGAATCCATTCGAGACGATATTTGCGATTTTTCCTGTCTTTTTCTTCTTTCTTCCTTGGTGTTGTTCTTAAATAACAACAGCTGTGCTCTGAGTCAGCTTCTTTTTGTTCTTTCTAAAGTGACTGGAATGGGGGGGGGCAAGGGGGGGGACTTGAAAGATGCTTCTTCATCCCATTGATCAAAGATGTCTCTCTCTGAGAACTGGTTCACTGCCTAGATGTGCATTAATCAAATCCTCCCCTGTTTCCCCAATGCCTTGAGTGTTTTCCTTCCCTCCCCCTGGCTGCAGGAGGAGAGCTGACGAAATGGCCCTGCTGTGACAGACACCAGAGGGGCTTTCATCTCAGAGGCCACAGAGTCCACCTCCGTCCCTCCTTCAGGCTCGGGCTCCACTACTCCGCCCTGACGCCATGTTTTCCCGACCCCTCCGAGCCCTCTCCACTGTGAGTCCGGAGCCAACACCCGAGAACTGGCCGCCACCAGCCTTGCGTGTTTGTGAAGCCGTGACCTGCATGGGCAGCCTCCTGGGGGGCAGGTGACCCCTGAACACACATCCGGGCTCCTCTTCCGCAGGACACCTCACGTCGCCTCTCCACCATTGGTCTTCCGTGTGCCATTTTATCCTTTACAATAGATGTTTATTGGCCACCTAGCATTCCCTCAGACTCGAAGCTCTACTGGGGACTAATCTGGGTCTGAGAGAATCCTGTTTTGTCTGAGTGGTGTTATTCCACCCCACAGAGCAAACGCCTTATTAGGAACCCAACTTGGGGGGGCAATCCGAGTCATGTTCTAATTGCCTGGATGTGTGCTCTTCCTGGCTCAGCCGGACTGCTTCTGAGAACAGTCATTCCAATTCACTATGAATAGGTAAATAAATCGCTAGTGTTTGGAGAACCAAAACAGTGCACCCGTCTTTTAAGAAATGACAAGAGCTCAGCTCAGGAATCTGTTGCCTAGCAACGCAGAACTAACTTTTCTCTCCATTTTCTGAACCAGTTGATAGCCTCCTGTTGGCTTGTCAGCATTCCAATGAAAAACTTCTTCTCCCCTTTTTAAAGCAAGAATGATTTTTTTTGTTTTGTTTTGTTTTTCCAATTTTCAGAGAACTGACTTTAAATGTCATCTTCCTTCCTTCCTTTCTTTCTTTCATTCTTTCTTTCTTTCTGAATTTCACAGTCAGCCTGGCTTCCCAGATCTCAGTGGGTCCTAGTTTGTTTTACTCCCTAATACAAACTACTTTTACCTTCCAATTAAGTATTACATCTAAGAATAATTTGTATATATCTCATAGAAGGATACAAGCTCCACATGGAAGCTTAACTGATTTTAATTAGTAATAATAACACCAGACAATCAAATGGCACTCTATACTCTGCAAGACCCTTTCATGCTCACTAATTCATTTAATTAAAATTGTAGAGGCTTATGCAAACTTCTCTGCTATATGACACCATGCTCAGAATTTTCTTGAATTATGGGCAAAGAGGACTGCAGTGATATTTTTTGTTGTTTTGTCTTAAAAATGAGGAGACAGTATCTGCAACTGGGCTTTCACATGGTAATTTGGCATTTCAAGGCCTCAGACTGGTCAGAAATCTAGAAGAAAATCAAAATAAATTCTTTCATCTGTTCCTCCTTTCTTTTTCTCAACACTGGGCTCCATTGTTGGGGGGAGGTTAAGACACAAAGCGGACCCCGTTTCTGTCTCTTCCTGAGGCCCTGCTCCTCTGGGTCGCTGGCAGAACAGCTCCAGAGAGATGCAAAGAGAGGGAGGTCCCTGAGGAGGCCCTGAGCCCAGGTTGTCTTGATGCCTTTTTCCTGCTGTTCAAAGTCTTGGAAAGCTTCTCCGGAGAAAAAAGCAGACGCTCAGTGATAGGGCTGCCCCTTGCACTTCACAGGGGAATTGCTTTAAATGTCACTGCGACCCCCCTAACCCCCCATCAGATGTGTTAAACCCTCCACAAGTCTTAGTTTTGACTCTGTCCCTGCCGGAACACCTCCCGATTCAGGCCGGCATCCACGTGACACCCAAGTCGTCAACCACAGACTTCAAAAGTACATCCATGGATCATGTTCAAAAATCCATGTCAGTGAGCAATTTCCTAGGAGGCCAGGCCCAGGTTAGATAAAACCAACCACCAATTTGTTAAAAATCATTCATCCTGGTGGTACACACCTATAATCCCAGAACCTGGGAGGCTGAGACAGGAGGATTGCAGGTTCGAGGCCAGGCGCAGCAACTTAGTGAAAGCCTGTTTCAAAATTTAAAAAAAAAGAAAAGAACCTGGGAGGTATGGAGTGTCTCTTAGAGGTAGAATGCCCCTGGGTTCAATCCCCAGTAACACACACATACACACACACACACACACACACACACACACACACACACAAACACAATTAACCATCTTGCCTTCCCTGTAAAAATACTAAAAATACTCTACAGGTCCTTAATCTTTGCTTTTAGGGGTTGTAAAAAAAAAGGCTCCAGTATTCCATCATAAAAACCACCAGAGCCAGGCATGGTGGCGCACACCTGTCCTCTCAGTACTTGGGAGGCTGAGATGGTTCCAGGATGGCTTCAGCAACATAGCGAGACTTTCAGCAACCTAGTAAAACAAAACAAAATGAAAAGGGATAGAGGTGCAGCTCAGAGATAGAATGCCCCTGAGCTCAATTCCCAGTACCACACACACACATACACACACACACACACACACACACACACACACACACACAAATCCGAGATAGTCAATGTAAAGATATGAATAAATTAACTTAGATGAGGGAATGTGTGCGTCAAAGGACTGTGTTTAGACATCAACAAAATGTAAGAGAAACAAATGTGTCCTAAAATATCTCAGTCCTTTGGCAGCTGTATTATTTGGTTTGTGTTGAAGATATGTGAATATGCATATTTTAAGGTTCCTGATACGTAATGTAAAGAAGTGGAGGAGGAGGAGGAGGAGGCCTAAACACTCAGCCCGGCTTTGCACGACGCCTTAGCTGACCAGGGAGCCTTCCTATAAAGGATGCTTTCTTTGTTCTGGTTTTTATTCTTCCACACCAGAAAAGGGCTTTTCCAAGAGTATCCCACCTGCCCTCTGATCCCCCCAAAGATGGCACCAGGCCTAGCCATCCCCTCCCAGCCCAGCGGTTCGTCCCTTTGGAAGTGGGGACCAGGTGCTCCCACCTGCATCCGGAACAATGCTGTGCCCCTGGATTAATGTCGTCCTGAACCAGCTGCAGAATCTGTAGGGTCCAAACCAGCCTGACAGTACACGGCCCTGACCCAAAGCCTGTGCAGAACTCCCTGCTGGGGAAAGCAGGGCCTGAACGAGCCAGGCCTCCTCTTGGCCCAGGGCCTCGAGCACCCGCACAAGTCTGCAGCAGAGCCTCCCCTAGATGGACTGGAACCTCAAAAGAGCGCCGACAGAGCCGCTGGGCAGAGGATCAGCAGGGAGAATGTTAGAGGAAAGGCTGAGTCTTCTCTTCTCCCTTCATCCTCCTCGTAGGAAGAGAAGCGGTTTGGGGTGGGCAGGAAAGAAAGAGAAGTTTGATTAAGATGGCGGCGTTTAATACCGCCGATTGCATGTAACACTTAGGACAGGTTGTGAGTTAGCTAGGTAGTGTTAGTCAGCTTTCTGGGACAAAATACCTGAGAAGATCAACTTATAAGGAGGAAGTTGATTTGAGCCCATGGTTTCAGAGGTTTGAGTTCATAGCTGCCTGCCCCAGGGGTCCCAGGATCCCCGTCAAGGTGCCACGACCTTCCAGTAAAGTCACACTCTGGAGATCACCTGGTCCTTTAGGGGACATTGCAGATCCATCCTGGAAGCTGGCTCAGTTCAACAGATGAGAGAAACTCAAGAGCATTACTAACATTCGCAAGGGTTGCCATTTACAAGTGACGGAGATCCTATTTGAATCCCTGTCAAGCCAGGCTTCTACCAAAGCTTGCCCCAGAATTTGTCCTCTGTAGGGCTGGAAAAGCCTGTCCTTAGCGGCGGGGCCAGGCTACTCTATACAGAGAAAAAGGAAACCAGTGAGTCAAGAGGTACAGCTGCCCTCCGTATCCGTGGATTCTGAAGCTTTGGATTCAACTAACCGTGGATTGAGAATATTCAAGAAGAAAATTATGTGTGTACTGAACATGTACAGACATTTTGGGATCATTGCTTCCCAAGCAGTATAGCATAACAACTATTTACATAGTATTTACGTTGTATGAGGTCATATCTAGAGATGATTTAAAGCATGCAGGAGGATGCATGGTTTATATGCAATTACTACACCATTTTATTCAAGGAACTTGAAGATCCAGAGCTTTTGGTATCCACAGGGGTCGTGGACACAGTCCCTCACTGGATACCAGGGGGTGACGCTGCATTCATGTAAATAGCTCCCCACGCCTGCACACTCTGTCTCTGACCTTTCACCCTCTTCCCAGGAGCCCCCGTGCCCCACTGTCTTCAACGTCCACCAGGCTCCCCACTAGATGCTCACAACACGCACCTCCAGACAACATCCCAAAGCCTCCACCTTTCCCAAACATTCTTCCCATCAGAATGTTCCTATCTTAGCCAGGTGTGGTGGCACACGACTATAAACCCAGCACTTGGGAAGCAGAGACAGGAGGATCGCTGGTTTGAGGCCAACCTCAGCAACATTGCTAGACACTCAGCAACCTGGTGAGATTCTGGTCCAAAACAAATAAAAGTGAAAATGGGTTGGGGTGTGGCTTAGAGGTAGAATGGCTCTGGGTTCAATCCCCAAGACCACAAAAAGATAAAAACACACCAAGTCCCTATTCTACCTGTCACTCATGGGAAGGAATACTACGTGCCAAGTTAACTAATCAAACCAACATGTTCGTAAGTCAACACCTAAACCTGCCTAAAAGTGTAAATAATGTGTGAATTCTAGGCTTTGTAGTGAGATCAAAGAGATGAGCATTCTTTTTCTTTTTTCTTTTTTTTCCCCCTGAGAGATATTATCCTGAATTCTTCACATTACACCACCTGCTCACTCAGGCTTCCCATACCTACAGCATGTCTGTCCTTATAAAACAAAATAAATAGCCAGATGTGGTGGCACATACCTATAATCCCAGTACCTGGGAGGCTGAGACAGGAGGATCGCAGGTTGGAGGCCAGCCTCAGTAACCTTGCTAGACCCCACTTCAAGGGCAAAAAATTTAAAAGGGCTGGAGGTGTAGGTGTGGCTCCAGAGGAAAAATGCCCCTGGGTTCAAACCCTAGTGCAAAAACAACAACACAGGTGACTTAGCCACCATTACCACATGTGCTGGCTGGGTGGCTGAGTGTGGGAATGGCCTCCAGCTTTCCCAGGTCCTGTTGGTGCCAGAGCTGCACGCACAAAGTCACCACTTCCGCCAAATGTCATGGACCGTGTTTCTGATATGGAGAAAGTTTCAGTGTGTGAACTAAAATGAAATCATCAATGAATGGCCTTCTACTGACGCCCCACGGCAGACTTGGACCAACTCTACCAAAAGCACATTCATGGCCCGCACGGTCTCACCGTGGAAGCCACTAACCCCGAGTGAGAGTCCCAGGAAGCATTTCCATGCCGGCACAGACCCCCAACCTCAACCTGCCCTTTCTCCATACAATACACTTCTATTTCACCATCTCCTGATCCTTATATTCAGATACTCATGTTTGAAAAGAAAGAAGCTTTATCATGTGTTGAGCCTGCTATGTGAAAAGCTTCCAACCACTTGAAAAGAATAAGCCATTTACTGTCAGCTACGGAATGTGCTCTTAGCCGCGAATGTATACTTAGTTGTGTGAGACAGTCTAGGAAATTACTTCTAACAAGATAATGAAGCTGGGTGTGGTGGTGCACACCTGTATTCTCCGACTTGGGAGGCTGAGACAAGGATCTCAGGGTTGAGGCCGGCTTCAGCATCTTAGCCAGAATCTATTTCAATATAAAAAATAAAAAGGGCTGGGGGTGTAGCTTGGAGGTAGACTGCCCCTGTATTCAATCCCAGAGCCACATATGCACACGTGGGCGCGCACACACACACACACACACACAATATAACTAGTCCCACTAGGAAGAACATATCTAGACGAATGCAGGAGGGTTTCCCCATCCTGTTTGCTATTATTTGCCCTCTTCCTACTTCTTTGACTTCCCCAATGGTGCGCCATAGTTTTCTTTCTCTCTCTCTCCCTCTCTCCCTCTCTCCCCCTCTCCCCCTCTCCCCCTCTC